>JACDJE010000509.1:0-127082 GCA_016647715.1 Pavo muticus | reverse complement strand
ACAGCTAAATCACACTTACTGGCCTAAATTCTGTCTGCCTATAGATCCCATCTGCGGTTCTACTAAGTAACACTGGGGCCTTCCTAGGGTGAGCATGTGCCTGGGGGGTGCGCAAGACAGGGTGGAGTGAAGCACTATGATGACAAATGGATTGCCTGGTGGGCAGGCACAACACATCATAGACAACTCTTTACTAGAAGAAAAAAAAGACAACGATCATTATCCAAAAAAATACATATGCACAAAGCTTAATGGTCAATCCTACCACACAAACAAACCTTGTTCCAGGGAATGCTATTGGAGTTATAAACAGGAACCATCAGCAGGGAGGTGGGGCAGAACATAGTGGAAACTACTTTGTGAGGGAACAACTTCTATACTAGAGAGGACACCAGGAGATGTATCCACCAGAGAGATAAAATAGTTTTTCTTCCTAACTAGACCCAGGAGAGAATTTTCCCTTTCCCATTCTCTCTCTTTCTATCTTTCTTTATTTTTAACCCCTAAGGGTAACTTCAGCATTTGAATCAACTTAGGCCATCAGCTGCAGACTTCATGAATAAAACTGTTCATGTAAGCCTGTCTCATCTTTGTGTAACACTCTGAGTATCCCAAAGGGTTCAAGCTAAGACCAAACCCCAACAAGACTCTGTGAAACAAAGATCCAGATCATCATCCAGTTCTGCCTTAAGCTTGGCCTGGAGATCGAATTTAAAATATAGAGAAGAGTGAGCCAGGGGAAATCCTTGAGTGATTTGGGGGTCCCTGGGGAGTAGGAAAAAGCCATAGTCAAATTCAGTGTCAGCAGCAATTTATATCACTTTTACATCTGTCAAGTCTTAACTTTATATTTGTGCTTCTGCTCCATGCTTTTAAAGGTATAAAATTTGCAGGGCTTCTAAGTATACCTCCTGTGGAAAAAAACAAACAACAAAAAAACCCACCTCTCTTTTCTTTTTCTTCATTTTCTTTTTAAACCTCAGTTAAAATGTATATTGCAGGGTGCCCAATAATTGCTGCTGATTTTTTTTCCCTCTGTTATGCAAGGTTTATTCCTAACCTCTCTGGGTCTATGGAAATAGCAGTGTGTGCTCAAACTATTTATATCTCTGAACACATCGTTTTTCTTATCAAGTTGTCATTGCATTTGCTGAGCTGCTTGGCTGGTTATTGCAGACAGAGTAAAAATATTCATCTGCCAGGTAAGTCTTAAAAAAAGAGAAAGTATATAGAAAACAACAATAGTAACTTCTTCTAACATTCCACACTTTTTGCCCAACTCCAGCTGATTACTGACAGTGCTGTGCTTTTTGAAAACGTATTTAATTACGTTTTTAATCTGCCAGCTGTTGTACCATGCGTTAAAACATTTTTGCCAACGTATGTCTTTCTTTGCAAATAAATCCCAGCAATGTGATCTTGGTGGGTAATCTTGTATGGTAATAAGAATATTCTGCACATCAAATTGGCCACTCATTCATGATCTACACTAAATTTTTCCTGAACTTTGATAACCTATGTCAATATACTAGCCTGTGGCTAACTATAAGGAGAATACAAATTTGTGAATACTAAAAGATCTGTTCCACAGATATTCCTTGCTGGGCTTTACACTGAATTGATCACTGCAAATGGAACAGTGAAAATTCTCTTATACAATAATATTTGCACTTGCTATTACCATATGCTAAGTAGCTTGTGCAAGTGTTACTCCTACACTGAATAAATCACCTGGCTAATTATTTCATTAACTATTTGTGGTCTGAATTTTCATTCCTTATTTCATTTATGATCAATACACTAACTAATATTTCTCTGCTTTATTCACTTCATCAGAGACTGGAAATCTCTTTCTTGGTCTGATTTGGAAATCTGGATTGTGATAAAATGATAATACATTCAAAATCATAAAAGTGAGAATTCTGTAATCAGATATGCAAAATAGTAAATTTTCACATTTTCCTTAACTTATATTGAC
This sequence comes from Pavo muticus, assembly GCA_016647715.1. NCBI lineage: Eukaryota > Metazoa > Chordata > Aves > Galliformes > Phasianidae > Pavo > Pavo muticus. Next base: position 125,104 of record JACDJE010000509.1, on the reverse strand, counting down.
TTATTATTTACATGTTATTGGTTATCTGCTCTGTTTTTGCTGCCAATTTGTTTTGCAAAATTAATCAAGTTCTAGGCATTTTGGGTGCATAGCAGATCTCTGAGATAACAGCAATAATAATAACTGGCCACAGCTGAGTTGAACTTCAAAAAAAGCCAAAAATTCTTCACAGGAATGAAAATATCAAGAAATCACTTCAGATTTGCTCTCTCTGATCAGCATGTAGTCTGACATTTTACCAGTCTTAGCTAATTGCTTATTCCATTAAAATCAATAGATGATTTGCCTTGGCGGCCACCCGAATCAAGAATTACCTAAGAAATGCATTGGTGCTGTCTACAAATAAATCTTTTCTGACAAGTGCACTACTTCATAAAATATCACTGATAAATGGAATTTAAAACAAAAATGGTGTATTTTATTTGCTGTCTTTGTTACCATACTGGTAAGCCTTAGAACTTCTCACACTTTTGGCAGTTTAAAGACTATCATCTAATGACGGATCTGTGAGTAGCCTGCTTTTGGCCAGGAGACTATTTCCATTACTGTTGTCTGCCAGCAGTTAAACATCCTAGCTCTTAAAATATGTGTAGATGTGGCTTGGTGCACATGGTGATGGTTGATGGACTAGGTGATCTTGGTGGTCTTTAATAATTCTGTGATTCTGTGATTCGAAGAAATTGACAAATTTTCACCCCACAGAAACTCTAAACCTAACAGATGTTTCTCTGTGATAATAAACATTTTGGCATACAGCATTTTCTCTTCATGAAGATATTGCACATCGCAGAGAGTTGCTTCTCATTCTTTCTTGAGACATTAAAGAAACTGAGTTCCTCAAATATTTCACGGTGAAGTTCTCTAGCCTTTAAATCACTGTTGTTGATTTTTTTTATTTTTTTTTTTATTTTTTATTTTTTCCAACAAGAACAAGACAAACAATGGCACTGTAGCACTATTTGTCTCACTGGAGTGTTCTTACAGGTCCCACCAGAAGATCTCTGGTTTACAGGTCAAAAGGTTCAATTGATACCATGAGCCTCAGCTTTGCTCCAGTATAGTGACTCACTAAAGTCTTTCTGCTGTTCTTTGGGACATAATTTTTCTTATTATAACTATGGTTGTCACTGCCTGTTCTTCATTATCTAACACTGTGTTGGCTATGTCTAAATACTCGATTCCAACCTACATAGCGGGCTATGACTTACTTGAAGACTGATCTATGTCCACCACAATTTCCCACATTTCTAGTCATGTTGTCACATACATTATTCTCCTGCTTGTCTTGTTAAAATAAAGAGTAGCACCGTGCTATTCCCTGCAAACCTGTAATATCTTTCTTCCTCCCTAGGATGAAAACATTTCTCCACTGAACTTCTTTCTGAGAGAAGACAGTTAGCTAATTTTCAACCCACTAAGCATACTTCCTTGACAACTTTTAACCAGAAAGCATTGAAGTACTAAATTTCACACTCTTAAAAAGTCTTACTACAGTTGCTATTTTAAAGCCTGTCATTTCAAAGAATTAAATTGTTTGTTTTGATTGCACTGATTTCCAGGGAGAAAAAAAAGGAAAAAAAACAAAATTATTGAGAAGCACTAATCATCTTCCAAGGCTAAACAGTTAGGAATTTTTACCAGTATCCTTTCTCCTTTAAATTTTCCTGTGATAGATGTCAGGCTAATTGTGTCCAGAGTGTGCTAAACCACCTTTCTTGCTCTCTTTGTATCAGAGCACAGGATTTGTACAATCTGCTGTTTTTTTGCCGCTATTCCTACCTCTTCCTACTACCTATTAAATATTCATAGCATGAACTAGAGATGTCCTCCATCAACTCACACAGAATCCATACTTGCAAGTATCCTGGCCTGCTGATTTAAAATTATTTATCTCTGAGAGATGTTTAACACCCTCCACTGCTACTAATGGACTGGAAAATACTTTATCATGTTCATATGATTCAAATACATCCTCCTGCTACTTTCAAGATACAAACCAGAAATAATGAATAAGCACATCTGTCATTAAAAGTTCTGCCACCCCCTAAAGCTTCAGACTTGTATTATAGCTATTATTCAGAACCCGCTTTATTCCAACTAGTCAGGAATTTCGCTCTTTTTCTGCCTAAATTTCCTACAACCCATTACTTCTCTTTCTAGATTATAGTTAAGTTTCCTTTTTCTGTTTCCTAAATATTGCCTTTTAATTTCTGAGTGCTGCTTCCCATGTTTTGTTGAGCCTGGAAGGGTTATAACCAATGTTGTTTTCTCTTTTATGTGTGTATTTTTGGTATGTTAGGTATTGCAAGTCTGTTTAAAAGCTTTTGGATTTGACCTACTTTTCTTCTCTTTTTTTTTCTTTTTTCTTCTTTTTATTTTTTTTTCCGAGCACTTTTCTTCTAATATGTTTCATTTCAATTCTTTCTGTAAGCTAGAAAACTAGTCTTGTATATCTGATTTGAGTGACAAAACATGCGCAGCAGGTGGAGGGATGATACTGTTTTGTACTTCAGGTACTTCCTGGCCTGGCGTGCATTTCAAGATCCTTTAGAGTCTTAATGCTGGACTATTTACACTATTGCTTAGTTTAAATGGATCTACAGGGGAACCTGTGGCTGGAGGGAGGAGACTCTAATCCTTCCAGATCTCTTTCCTCCTGGATAGCATTTGTACACTGAGGTGCACAAAACTCCAGCCATAAGACAAGGGATACTTGTGAAGCTCTTGTACTTAGATTAGATTCAGAAATTAATTTGAGATTTTTTTTTTGAGGTTGTTTATCTGTTCACAGAAAGTGTAAGTTTGTCTCATGAAGCAACAGACACATTTCCAGCTCGATTTATTCCTTCTTATTCATAGCAATAAGTCAAAATTTCTTACTTCTGCAATTGGGTAAGCATTTGTGAGCATAAATCTTTTTGCATTTCTAAAAAAAAAAAAGTTAAAAATAAATAGTCTAGTGGGGCTCACGATTATATATATAAGTGTTAATTCTAGCTACCTAGGATCTACTACATTATCTTTCCAGAAAGAATTTGTCTTGCACTGAGCACAAAAGCAGTACTTTAACCACTCACCTGCTCTTTGCAAAACTTAGATAAGGTGTGTTTTCTCTGACCCCTATGGATCAGCCAGCAAATGAGGGTTTAGTCTGGAATCAGCCATGGATCATGAATACCTTTTTTNATAGAATACTTAAATAGGTTGCTTTAAACACGTTAATAAAATGGAAAAGGAGTTCTTATTGTTTTTTCCTTCTTTTTCCTCCTTCATTAAACATTTTTAATAGCAGCAAACATCTTTCTACTAGTGGCTTCTCACAAATATTAAGTATAACTAATACAGCAGGGAGTGCTTTTAAAATAGCTGATGAATTTAAAGAGTGGGAAGAAAAAGAATAGGAATGAGATGTGAGATAAAATACTTTAGATGTAATGTATTGCAGGCAGAGAGATCATCCTGAGGGCCAAAAGCATCAAAATATATTTTGTCTCGTGGAATGAAAAACTCCCATCTCAACACAAAGAAAAATGCATCCTCTGCCATTTTACAGATTTTGTCATACTTTTTCACATGAAAAATAAACCTTAACTCTTAAAAAAGACAGAAAGACAGGAAGGAAGGAAGGAAGGAAGGAAGGAAGGAAGGAAGGAAGGGAGGGAGGAAAGGAAAAAGGAAGAAAACAAGAAAGAAAGAAAAAGAAAGAGAGAGAAAGAAAGAGAAAAAGAAAGAAAGAGGTAAAAAAAAGAAAAAAAGGGGAAAAAAGACAGGTGAGACATGAAAATGCATTTAAGGAATGCATTCTGCTGTGGAATTCTAGTGTTCTCAGAACTAAAAGAAACAATGACACTGCAAAACCACTTGACACTCCCAGTCACTTCCAAAGCTTCTGGACTAAGCAGAATGAAAGGTTTTCATTCAACAGAAAAATTTCCTGACATGATTCCATGTGTTTCCAACTAACCAGGAGACTAGAATGTTACAATTTTTTCAGACCTCCATTATGAAGCCATGAAAAATCTTAAAATTCTGACGAGGTTTACAAATTCAGCCTGTTCTTTTTTCTTCTGCTTTCAAAAGTAACCATTTAAGAACAAACAGGAGCATGGTTAAGTGTAATAGAGTGTTGATCTCACACCATCCTGCAATTAAGTTCCTTCTGATTCATCCAAAAAGAGAAGACAATAAACCGACAAAGAGAACAGTGTGATAAAATATTTGAAAAAGTAGTCAGATAAACCTATCTACTAAAACATTTTCATGCAGTAATATTATTATTATTATTGTTATTATTATTATTATTGTGTTGTTTTTTTTCCTGATGTTCTGCTGCTCCCTTATGTCTGTAGATTTAACGTTGATAATGTCAAAATGACTTTATGTTGTTCACTATTTAAGTATAGAACATAAATGTAATTCTCCTTGTAGAGAGATTGTAACAAGGCCCAAAAGATGCATTTATACTATTTATGACATGAAGGAGATTATGGCAAGTTACACTGAAATGTTGTTTTCCTGGATTTCCACTGCACTGAGACTGAATGAAAACTACTTCTGAATCTAGCCACGCTTGCTGTATGATCAATGCATCCTTGTTGTATGTGCTTTAGAATGTGCATATGGTTGTGAAAATAGGTTCATACAATGAGCACAGACAGATGAACTACATGTGTCTGGAGCCATCATCATGTTATCATGGAAAAGGGTAGATTGTGTGTTCTACTCACAGGAAATCTGGCTGATCCCTTCAGCCAGACTTTCTGTCAAGTGAGTGTTTACTGTTACAGGTTTTTCTAAAAACAGGAAAATCAATTATATTCCCAAGTCAGTATAGCACTTTCCTATAGATGAACATATGCTCCTAGAAAGAGATAGTATATTACCTTAAAAGAGTAACATAGAACTCAGAGTATTGATCTTAGAAGAGTAATACAGAAGACAGAGGATTTTTCTTGGAATTTCATTCCAAACCTGCTTTATTCTCACAAAATATTTTGTCTCAATGATCAAGGCAGTAAAACTGCAATGCATCCATTTTTTTTCTTGGGAAATCTTTGTCTCAATTTTAAAGAAATGCAAAGGAAGCAAAAGTAGTAATTCAGATCTTAAAATGATTAAACACAATCACGTAGCTACACTGCTGTGATCCACTTGGAGAAAATATATCCTCAGACCAACATTACCTTTTGACAGTGCAGATCTAGACTTTAAACTCACATATAATGGGGCCATTTTCCCTGAAATCAATGGAAGTTTTCTAATTTTCACCTGTTTAAAATGGAAGCCTTTTCCCTCCTGTCTTCTTGGGTCACAGGAATAATTTCCTTTTTGAAGTACACCTTTCCCCTTGTTCAAATGATTTCACACGCTCTGTCTCACCCATCTCAGAAATGTATCATTAGCCATTACAGACGCTTTCAGTGCGTGGGTGAGCAGTGTGCCTAATGTGCATCTGTTAATATTCGCACTTTCTTCTGTGGTGTTCCTGCCATGTTGCTAAAATCTGTTTTGAATATCATTAACTCCAGCTTATATTTGGAGATGTTTTTCAGTTGTGTTCATTCTTTATAAAAATATGCTTTATTTCATTCTGCAGCTGCTGCACTGGGCCTTTGTGCTGCAATTCATGACAATAGTTGGTAGTCTCTTCAGAATGTGGGCGGAGACAGTTTACACTACTTATTTACTTAGGACCTAGGTCTTTAGGTGACACCAAGATTCCAAGGAAGCCAGATAAGAATATTCCATTTGCTTTAGCAGAGATGGTTTTCCTCTATTCATTTGCCTCAGTGACGATAAAGCATTGCTTAGGCAAATACAGAGGAGAAATATAAATGGTATATTTAAGAAAAAAAAAGTTTTAAAATGCCATGAAGAATAAAAAGCAATAATAACAATAAAATAAGGATGTTTAATCTTTCATCATGATATCACATGGTGCCATTTTAGGCTAGATATAAGGAAAAGATATTTTACAGTAAGGGTAGTAGAGCACTGGAACAGGTTGCCCACAGAGGTGGTGAATGTCCCGTCCCTGGAGACATTCAAGGACAGGCTGGATGGGGCTCTGAGCACCTCCCTGTTCATTACAGGGAAGTTGGACCAGATGGCCTTTAAAGGTCCCTTCCAACTCAAACAATTCTATGATTCTATGAATAAGACCATCATCCTTTTTGAGGAGATGGTTTGGAGGTCTTCTCCTCTCATTGCTCTTGGCCTTGTCAATGTCTATATTTCATTAAAGGCATATAAAGACACAAGGCTTTTTTAGGTTTACTTAATGTTCAGAGTTTTTCTTGAAAAGGGAAAAATTGATTGCAAATAAATTGAATGTATTCTCTATCAGCTTCTAGCCAGCTACTCTCTTTCTTCCAAGATTGCTAGCTATGAGATGCTGAACAGCGTGAAGAAGATATTTGCTATCTTTCAGGTTCTTCTAATGAAAGACTAATTCAAGAATGAAGATGAAAATAGATGGATTGAACATTTAATCCTGATCTTTTATTTTGAGATCATCATGGAAAATGAACAGAACAAGTCTTGTGTTATACAATGCAGTGGTGATTAATTAAGAAACAATTCCTTCCTTCTCCTCCTCATCTGTCAATCTGGTATTAATATTCTTTGAATTGCCATTCTCATATTTTCTCTATGACAGAGCAGCAATAGCTTCTGTGCAAGTATCTGCAACAATAAGCTGTATTAGTCACAGTTTTTACTTGGTCTTGGCTGAACACCTCGCCTTCCCTTCTGCTTTCAAAGTTCTTTCCGCTTCTCCAGCACAGTTGTTATTGCCACCTGCAAGACAGAGATTTCCATAGCTCAGTTTCATTGAGCAAGCTTTGCATTAGCAATTGAGAGCTCTGAATCAGATCTCTCTAGAAGTGGTGAAGAACCACATCTGAGATCCAGAGCTATGATGTTAAGGTTGTCCTTACCTGTTCTAGGTTCTGCACATTAAAATCTTTCTTCAGTCTCAGTCAGGCCATGTAGGTAACCTGTTATGTTTACCTAGCAACTTGGATGCAAGATTTTATTTTGTAAAAGCTAGCTACAAAGGAATGCATGGAGAAAGAATACTGGTGCTTTTGGTCACTGAATCTGTACTGTTATCTTTTTCCAGACTGCTCTGTGGATCATTCAGAGAAGCATTCAATTTGGATTAGATACACAGTGCTGCCACATCCAGCAACATAATATGGCCTTAATTTGAAAGCCAACAATTTCTCATTCTTCATACTTTGGGACAACTTTATTGCAGAGTTAATGTTGCATCCGTAGGTATATTTTCCAAGAACTCTCATTGGTCTGACTTTGCTCCTAATTACTTCAATGGGAAGATCAGAACTTCAAATTTTCTGAAGGATAACACATGGAACATTTTTGCAAATCAGATATATCCATCTGCCCTCAACAATGAGAATATTTTTTTCAGTTTCTCTGCAGCTGTGTGAAAAAAAAAGGCTTGCTAGGGAAAAAGTGTGCATTTTCTATATTAACAGAATTTTACACATGAATTTTCTATTAATACAACTGATACATTGCTGTATTGTAAACATTTACTGTTACCAGGATAAAATAGTTAAGATGCTAAAATTATCTATGTTTGCGCTTCATAAGACACATTTCACATGTGGATTTCCTTCAGATGATTCTTAGTATGTTCTTTAAGACTTTTGTTTTCTGGTTTGCTTTTCCCATGGTAAGTTTGTATTTTGTCCTCAGCTCGTCTAAGCAGCAGATGTAAAAACAAGGACAGTGTCTGATACATGAGCTCCTTCAAGTTTGCAGTCTGCATGTCTCTGAATAAGTGAAATAGGTCGATTTTAGAGTTGTGTTTTTTTACCCAGCTCTTCCTTGGCTCATCAGGACCAAGTTTTAAAATTGCTGGAATTATGGCATAAGGGTTCATGGCTGAAGGAGAGGAAAACATAATTTACAAAGTTTTTTGCTAGATTGATTTCGTAAAAGGAAAAAAAATGCTTTATTCCAAGGTGTACTTATCTTTAGCTTTCCCAAAATTCTAATGTCCCAGGAACTTGCTAATAATATACAATACAATATTGTTAGATTATATATTATTTTATTGAGAAGTATTTTTGATGAGACAGGAAGTGAATATTTCCTTATAGTTGTTTCCATCTAGTCTTCATTTCATTCTTCTAGGTGCTCTTTTGAAGCAGCATCTCCTATAATCCAATATTGTTCCTTAACTCAAACTTCCAGTTGTTCGATAAGATTAAGAACCTATACTAAGAACTTTATTATTCTCACAAAGACTAATGTGACTGATGTATCATCACTGATGATACATGTGCATTTTTAATTAGTGATGATATACTTGTTAATCCTATCAAATTTATTCATCTTAGTGATAATGAGATCTACCCAAGTTTAGGAAGATTTCAGGTCAGGTTTTGCCTATTTTATTATTCTGGGACATCATCTACCTTGTGTTTTTACAGAATGACTAACCTCTTCTTAAGATCTGACTCCACAAGAAAAATTTCCTACTGTGTCCATATTAGAAAAAGAAGTGGATGTATGATAATTTCTCTGCCTCTCTTCAGATATGGAGATACAAACATGTACAAGTCTAAGAGTTCTTTAGCTGGTGTTGATAAACTCAAAGAGAGTGGTAAAGCCCTAAAACAAGAGTTTTAACTTACCTTACATGAGATGATAGAGGAACTCCTGTTTTTCCTGGGTAAAGGACAGAGAATAGCAGCAGAAGGGCTTTTTGAACTGCTCCTTGTTGATGGGATAGTGACATTATTTACCACGCATATCAACAGAAGTAATCTGAGCTAGCCAAAGTGATGAAATAGCCTTTAAAAAAAAAAAAAAAAAAAAGATTTGAGAAACACAAACTTCATGTTTTCAGCTGCTGTGACTGTACAGAGAACGAAAATGTCCACTCTCAAAACTTAGCTCCCTACAGCTAAATCACACTTACTGGCCTAAATTCTGTCTGCCTATAGATCCCATCTGCGGTTCTACTAAGTAACACTGGGGCCTTCCTAGGGTGAGCATGTGCCTGGGGGGTGCGCAAGACAGGGTGGAGTGAAGCACTATGATGACAAATGGATTGCCTGGTGGGCAGGCACAACACATCATAGACAACTCTTTACTAGAAGAAAAAAAAGACAACGATCATTATCCAAAAAAATACATATGCACAAAGCTTAATGGTCAATCCTACCACACAAACAAACCTTGTTCCAGGGAATGCTATTGGAGTTATAAACAGGAACCATCAGCAGGGAGGTGGGGCAGAACATAGTGGAAACTACTTTGTGAGGGAACAACTTCTATACTAGAGAGGACACCAGGAGATGTATCCACCAGAGAGATAAAATAGTTTTTCTTCCTAACTAGACCCTGGAGAGAATTTTCCCTTTCCCATTCTCTCTCTTTCTATCTTTCTTTATTTTTAACCCCTAAGGGTAACTTCAGCATTTGAATCAACTTAGGCCATCAGCTGCAGACTTCATGAATAAAACTGTTCATGTAAGCCTGTCTCATCTTTGTGTAACACTCTTAGTATCCCAAAGGGTTCAAGCTAAGACCAAACCCCAACAAGACTCTGTGAAACAAAGATCCAGATCATCATCCAGTTCTGCCTTAAGCTTGGCCTGGAGATCGAATTTAAAATATAGAGAAGAGTGAGCCAGGGGAAATCCTTGAGTGATTTGGGGGTCCCTGGGGAGTAGGAAAAAGCCATAGTCAAATTCAGTGTCAGCAGCAATTTATATCACTTTTACATCTGTCAAGTCTTAACTTTATATTTGTGCTTCTGCTCCATGCTTTTAAAGGTATAAAATTTGCAGGGCTTCTAAGTATACCTCCTGTGGAAAAAAACAAACAACAAAAAAACCCACCTCTCTTTTCTTTTTCTTCATTTTCTTTTTAAACCTCAGTTAAAATGTATATTGCAGGGTGCCCAATAATTGCTGCTGATTTTTTTTTCCTCTGTTATGCAAGGTTTATTCCTAACCTCTCTGGGTCTATGGAAATAGCAGTGTGTGCTCAAACTATTTATATCTCTGAACACATCTTTTTTCTTATCAAGTTGTCATTGCATTTGCTGAGCTGCTTGGCTGGTTATTGCAGACAGAGTAAAAATATTCATCTGCCAGGTAAGTCTTAAAAAAAGAGAAAGTATATAGAAAACAACAATAGTAACTTCTTCTAACATTCCACACTTTTTGCCCAACTCCAGCTGATTACTGACAGTGCTGTGCTTTTTGAAAACGTATTTAATTACGTTTTTAATCTGCCAGCTGTTGTACCATGCGTTAAAACATTTTTGCCAACGTATGTCTTTCTTTGCAAATAAATCCCAGCAATGTGATCTTGGTGGGTAATCTTGTATGGTAATAAGAATATTCTGCACATCAAATTGGCCACTCATTCATGATCTACACTAAATTTTTCCTGAACTTTGATAACCTATGTCAATATACTAGCCTGTGGCTAACTATAAGGAGAATACAAATTTGTGAATACTAAAAGATCTGTTCCACAGATATTCCTTGCTGGGCTTTACACTGAATTGATCACTGCAAATGGAACAGTGAAAATTCTCTTATACAATAATATTTGCACTTGCTATTACCATATGCTAAGTAGCTTGTGCAAGTGTTACTCCTACACTGAATAAATCACCTGGCTAATTATTTCATTAACTATTTGTGGTCTGAATTTTCATTCCTTATTTCATTTATGATCAATACATTAACTAATATTTCTCTGCTTTATTCACTTCATCAGAGACTGGAAATCTCTTTCTTGGTCTGATTTGGAAATCTGGATTGTGATAAAATGATAATACATTCAAAATCATAAAAGTAGAGAATTCTGTAATCAGATATGCAAAATAGTAAATTTTCACATTTTCCTTAACTTATATTGACTTATTATTTACATGTTATTGGTTATCTGCTCTGTTTTTGCTGCCAATTTGTTTTGCAAAATTAATCAAGTTCTAGGCATTTTGGGTGCATAGCAGATCTCTGAGATAACAGCAATAATAATAACTGGCCACAGCTGAGTTGAACTTCAAAAAAAGCCAAAAATTCTTCACAGGAATGAAAATATCAAGAAATCACTTCAGATTTGCTCTCTCTGATCAGCATGTAGTCTGACATTTTACCAGTCTTAGCTAATTGCTTATTCCATTAAAATCAATAGATGATTTGCCTTGGCGGCCACCCGAATCAAGAATTACCTAAGAAATGCATTGGTGCTGTCTACAAATAAATCTTTTCTGACAAGTGCACTACTTCATAAAATATCACTGATAAATGGAATTTAAAACAAAAATGGTGTATTTTATTTGCTGTCTTTGTTACCATACTGGTAAGCCTTAGAACTTCTCACACTTTTGGCAGTTTAAAGACTATCATCTAATGACGGATCTGTGAGTAGCCTGCTTTTGGCCAGGAGACTATTTCCATTACTGTTGTCTGCCAGCAGTTAAACATCCTAGCTCTTAAAATATGTGTAGATGTGGCTTGGTGCACATGGTGATGGTTGATGGACTAGGTGATCTTGGTGGTCTTTAATAATTCTGTGATTCTGTGATTCGAAGAAATTGACAAATTTTCACCCCACAGAAACTCTAAACCTAACAGATGTTTCTCTGTGATAATAAACATTTTGGCATACAGCATTTTCTCTTCATGAAGATATTGCACATCGCAGAGAGTTGCTTCTCATTCTTTCTTGAGACATTAAAGAAACTGAGTTCCTCAAATATTTCACGGTGAAGTTCTCTAGCCTTTAAATCACTGTTGTTGATTTTTTTTATTTTTTTTTTTATTTTTTATTTTTTCCAACAAGAACAAGACAAACAATGGCACTGTAGCACTATTTGTCTCACTGGAGTGTTCTTACAGGTCCCACCAGAAGATCTCTGGTTTACAGGTCAAAAGGTTCAATTGATACCATGAGCCTCAGCTTTGCTCCAGTATAGTGACTCACTAAAGTCTTTCTGCTGTTCTTTGGGACATAATTTTTCCTATTATAACTATGGTTGTCACTGCCTGTTCTTCATTATCTAACACTGTGTTGGCTATGTCTAAATACTCGATTCCAACCTACATAGCGGGCTATGACTTACTTGAAGACTGATCTATGTCCACCACAATTTCCCACATTTCTAGTCATGTTGTCACATACATTATTCTCCTGCTTGTCTTGTTAAAATAAAGAGTAGCACCGTGCTATTCCCTGCAAACCTGTAATATCTTTCTTCCTCCCTAGGATGAAAACATTTCTCCACTGAACTTCTTTCTGAGAGAAGACAGTTAGCTAATTTTCAACCCACTAAGCATACTTCCTTGACAACTTTTAACCAGAAAGCATTGAAGTACTAAATTTCACACTCTTAAAAAGTCTTACTACAGTTGCTATTTTAAAGCCTGTCATTTCAAAGAATTAAATTGTTTGTTTTGATTGCACTGATTTCCAGGGAGAAAAAAAAGGAAAAAAAACAAAATTATTGAGAAGCACTAATCATCTTCCAAGGCTAAACAGTTAGGAATTTTTACCAGTATCCTTTCTCCTTTAAATTTTCCTGTGATAGATGTCAGGCTAATTGTGTCCAGAGTGTGCTAAACCACCTTTCTTGCTCTCTTTGTATCAGAGCACAGGATTTGTACAATCTGCTGTTTTTTTGCCGCTATTCCTACCTCTTCCTACTACCTATTAAATATTCATAGCATGAACTAGAGATGTCCTCCATCAACTCACACAGAATCCATACTTGCAAGTATCCTGGCCTGCTGATTTAAAATTATTTATCTCTGAGAGATGTTTAACACCCTCCACTGCTACTAATGGACTGGAAAATACTTTATCATGTTCATATGATTCAAATACATCCTCCTGCTACTTTCAAGATACAAACCAGAAATAATGAATAAGCACATCTGTCATTAAAAGTTCTGCCACCCCCTAAAGCTTCAGACTTGTATTATAGCTATTATTCAGAACCCGCTTTATTCCAACTAGTCAGGAATTTCGCTCTTTTTCTGCCTAAATTTCCTACAACCCATTACTTCTCTTTCTAGATTATAGTTAAGTTTCCTTTTTCTGTTTCCTAAATATTGCCTTTTAATTTCTGAGTGCTGCTTCCCATGTTTTGTTGAGCCTGGAAGGGTTATAACCAATGTTGTTTTCTCTTTTATGTGTGTATTTTTGGTATGTTAGGTATTGCAAGTCTGTTTAAAAGCTTTTGGATTTGACCTACTTTTCTTCTCTTTTTTTTTTCTTTTTTCTTCTTTTTATTTTTTTTTCCGAGCACTTTTCTTCTAATATGTTTCATTTCAATTCTTTCTGTAAGCTAGAAAACTAGTCTTGTATATCTGATTTGAGTGACAAAACATGCGCAGCAGGTGGAGGGATGATACTGTTTTGTACTTCAGGTACTTCCTGGCCTGGCGTGCATTTCAAGATCCTTTAGAGTCTTAATGCTGGACTATTTACACTATTGCTTAGTTTAAATGGATCTACAGGGGAACCTGTGGCTGGAGGGAGGAGACTCTAATCCTTCCAGATCTCTTTCCTCCTGGATAGCATTTGTACACTGAGGTGCACAAAACTCCAGCCATAAGACAAGGGATACTTGTGAAGCTCTTGTACTTAGATTAGATTCAGAAATTAATTTGAGATTTTTTTTTTGAGGTTGTTTATCTGTTCACAGAAAGTGTAAGTTTGTCTCATGAAGCAACAGACACATTTCCAGCTCGATTTATTCCTTCTTATTCATAGCAATAAGTCAAAATTTCTTACTTCTGCAATTGGGTAAGCATTTGTGAGCATAAATCTTTTTGCATTTCTAAAAAAAAAAAAGTTAAAAATAAATAGTCTAGTGGGGCTCACGATTATATATATAAGTGTTAATTCTAGCTACCTAGGATCTACTACATTATCTTTCCAGAAAGAATTTGTCTTGCACTGAGCACAAAAGCAGTACTTTAACCACTCACCTGCTCTTTGCAAAACTTAGATAAGGTATGTTTTCTCTGACCCCTATGGATCAGCCAGCAAATGAGGGTTTAGTCTGGAATCAGCCATGGATCATGAATACCTTTTTTTTTTTTTTTTTTTTTAATATAAAATATCATTTTTTTCAGTAAAGCACCAACTTTTTCAGTAGCTATCTATGTAATCTTCCTATGTCTGCTGCTGTTATCTTTATTTCTTGCATTCCTGCTACTATTATTTGTGGTCAGCTCATATCTTATTAGCTTGTTAAAATAGAAGTTGTATCTTTGTTATATCTTTGTATGCATTTGAATAACACCTGCTGTGGCAAGAACCATGAACCTGACATGCTGTATAACAGCATGAACTCTTGCTATTGAAATAGTAGACATTGGTTGAGATCTTTAAACATATACCAAAAATATATTTGGTGTACCAGCAGTAACGTGCGTGGTTTTATCACTGGCTTCTTAAAAACAAAACAAAACAAAAAAACCACAACCCCCCCAAAACAACAACAACAATGACGACGACAACAGCAACAACAAAAAACAGTTTAAAGCTTATCACCAATCTCAACAAGATTTAGGTCAAGTCCTATATAAATAAAGTGAGCAAGGATTGTAACAAATGGCAGTGCTGGTCGAGTGTGAGTCCCTTTCCTCCAGGCATTTGTTTAATGTGAGGTTGTTTACCTTACAAGAACTGAAGAAAGAAAAACACCTAACAGACATCAAAGATCTTTTCAGGTTTATTTGCAGAGGTGACAGGAAAAAGGCCAATTTATTAATCTCTCCATGATATGACCTGGAGAACAATCTCTCGTAATGTTCTTCGCACAGAGTCTGACCCTACATCTCCCAACAATGCCAAGCGCTCTCTTCCTAGCTGCTCTCCCGCAATCCAATATATGATACTCAACCATCTGATCCTTTGCCATCAGTCATCATTTCAGGTGAAAAACAATAGCAGCACCTGTCTTATCAGGAGCTAAATCTCTGTATAAGTATGTAAGTTGTGAACTATGAAACACTGAACAGGAATTTCTAAAAACAAACTAACTTTGTTTTAAGCTTTTTGTATGATATTTGGCTGATTTCAGACACATGTCATTGAAGTTGGAAGGTCTACGTATTTTGCAAATCTCACAAAGTATTTCTAAGTCCCAAAGCATGCTTACAAATCTCAAAACAGTTTCACCAATTAAGTTAATGAATCTCAAATAAAAAACTCCAACTCTTTCACTTGCAAATCCTGACTTTCTTCCCGCAATACAGGAATAAGGAAGGGTTTAAGAAACCAGTACTGTCAAGTATTGAAGCAATTTTGATTCTCAATATGCCTTGTGGCTATATTTGAAAGAATGAGCAAGCAGAAAGTTACTGACGTGATCTCAAAGATCCAAAGAGCAGAGTCCTTCCAGCAGAAGGGAAAAAAATATGAGGATGAAGTTCGTTACTGCCCATGAGGATTTTTTGTCTCGATCATAGGAGTGTACTCACTGATTTGGACCAATAATAGCATGAATCTCCTTTAACCTATTAAGACTGATGCTGTTATTCCCCCACAAATAAGGAATATTGAGTGTCATATTTTTGGGTGTATTCATCATTGGATCTGTGAAACGTATTATTTCAAACAATCATTAAACAGAATCTTACATTGCAGGAGTCTTCTTTCCCCCCACTTACAGCTAATTTGATTGACAAAAGTATGAAACATTTATAGTTTATACCTGTTAATAGTTGTTTATAGTTTATACTCGATAATTATTATTACATGTTTCACATATTAAATTTTGCGTTCTCACAACCCTGTTATTTCAACCAGCACACTTTAAATATTGGATTTCTATGACAAATTTTAGGAGCATGAATGAAAAGCAGAGCAGAATATTCTCAAGTATTGATAAAATGTATTTTTTGCAGATATACCTTCACATGCTCTACTCATGGTTTTGCTTACTACAATCTTTAAGCCTT
This sequence comes from Pavo muticus, assembly GCA_016647715.1. Lineage (NCBI taxonomy): Eukaryota > Metazoa > Chordata > Aves > Galliformes > Phasianidae > Pavo > Pavo muticus. The sequence continues at coordinate 109,130 of JACDJE010000509.1, read as the reverse complement.
GGAAACCACCAGTAGTCTCTGAAAAGGTGTGGATACTTTAAATGAAATCTATACTGCATTTTCCAGAATCTCTTTTTTTTGTTGTTGTTGTTAGGTTTCTGTTGTTATAGCCAAGACACTGTGCCCTTACACGAAATTGGTACAGAAATGATTACATCAAGAACCTGGATCTATGAGAAATGTTAAGTCACTCACTCATCCTGGTGTTAGAAATGCCAGGTAACAATCACTTTAATGTTAATATTGTGAAGTGAATCATTTCTCCATATTGTGATAGCATATGGGATGAACTACTTCCAAAAAGCCAAGCCAATGGAGTCCAGCATTGCTGGTGTAGTTTGAGGACTTCATAGAACTTCAGAGAATATATACTACCATACATGAAAATATGCACTCTATTTACAGAGTAGTCTTTCATAATGATAGTGCAAAGGGTGGAGTTCAGTGTTAAATCAGTCAAAATTCCTGAATATTTAATTCTATCAGTAGTTTTCAGAATAATTTGCCTATAATTTTTGCTTGTGGCTTGTGATGCACAAAGAAGGTTTAAGGGAAAGCAGAAAATGCAGTGGTTAAAAGTGAAAATAATTCTTCCTTGCCCTCACCAGGAGCCAGTTCAATTCCTAATGCATATAGTATACGAGCAGCAATGTGGAGAATAGGCTCAAAAAAAAAAAAAAAAAAAAAAAAAAGTAAAAAATTATTTCCTCTTGTATCACCTACTATTTTGATAAATCTTTAAGTAATCCATTAGGGAAGGGAGTTATAAATTGTTATGATTTACTCTTGCAAAAGCAGTTCTTCCCTTGTATTGTGCAATAATATTCAGGCAGTCTTGGAAAGATTAAATTAATGTTATTTTTAATAATAAATGATTACATACCAACATGGCAAAAAATCAAGATAACTGATATATTATTCAAGTACATGATATATAGCCTTTTGAAACCAATCAGATTGTTGATCTTACTGATTTCAATGGCTTTGGATCAAACTGTAGCATTTATAGAAGCTTTTATTAGCAAGGCATTTAGAAACAAGTTCAGATAAGAATTTGCAAGTGGCATGAATGTTCAGCCTGCTGATAAATTTGAGTGAACATACAATCCGTAAATAAATATTTATAGGTCAATTTTTGCTGTAATACATAATGAAACTTTGTTGAATTTTCTGTTAATAGATTTTTCATCACAGCTGTATCATTTAAAAAGAAATGTTTTTACTTATTGCCTGATATTCAAACCGGCAGGGAATTAAATAACATTAAATTAAACAAAATGATCCTTTAAGAATTTTGCTATGCTGTTGCGATGTTCCTACTGGCATTACATTTCTGTATTTTGCCAAAGTTGTAAGACTGAATTAAGAATTTTACTGAACATCATTAGATGGCACTCTTGGACATGTTGTATGAGAGTTATTGAATGTACCAAAATTCAGATAATGGTATGTTGGATTAAAAACTGTTTCTGTAGATGTACTTGGCATCCTCATTTAAATGGGTTTAGATCCCATAACTTCTGTCATCTGTCACAATAATTAAGCTCTGGTCTGAATAGCGCAAAAGGAAATACTGAAATATTCTCTTTTTTTTTTCAGACCCATTGTTAAAGTATTCTTTAGAATAATGAGCATACGTTTTTCTTTTTAGTAAATAGCTGCAGGTACTTTTCAAGTGTTTTTCTCTGTTTTTCTTTGATTCAATAAATAGCTACATATTCTGTTATGGTCTTCACAGGTTTTTCAGCTACAGGTCACAAGAAACTTCTATCAGTTTGATTGCATCAGACCCACAGAAACTGTCTGTTTCCTTTGAAATTCCTTCATTTTCTCAAAAACTGTCCTTTGTCCCAAGTGCTGAAGTGTCCCAAAAGAACATTCGGCCTACAAACAGAGAAAAAGCAGCTTCATGTCACTTTTTTCTGTGTGTGGGCTCCTCCAATTGTGACAGTTGCCAATATCAGTTGTAGCATCTGGTCATCACATATGGTTTTTGGCCATAGCTCATTATTCCTGACTGGTGTCCTTGCAATAGTGACTTTGAAATCTGGTGGACTGTTGCTTGGAAGCTGGAGGTTATTTATCCATACAACACATTTTGGATTGCAAGTAGAAATATTTATCTTTGCCCATTATTTGATGTACTTCAGGCTCAATGTGTAGATCGTTCATTCCTCCTCCATATTTTTCAATCACTTCATCTTCCTGCTTGCTGGTTTTTCTAGAAAAGGGTTTCAGCATATTAGCTGGAATACAGAATAATGATTTAATTTCTGAGGTCAGATTTGCAAGTGTATAGAATACAAATAGTCATGAAATTGCTACCACAAGTTAGTGAATTTAAGACTTAGTGCTTTAAAAATCAAGAGTAAGGTTTTAATGTAAATATGATCATATCATTCCAACTCTCACTATGGACAGATATTGGACTTTGGGACCTGGACTACATAGAGATAAAACTCAACTGGAGAATGAACTCCAGCTCGTACTTGATGTGCTTAAACTGTCTGAAGGCATTTGGTCCTTTGAACTAGGGTGAACACTACTAGTGCAATGGTGACTACAAAAGTAAAGCAAGACAAATAAAAAAAGGTCAGTTATTTCAAAATTAGTTAGATTCTCTTAAAAAAAAAATCCTTCTGAGTGTCTTATCTATACCTGGTACATGCAAGTTCATTTATTTTCTTATCATTTTATTAACCTTAATACTATTAGTAATATCTCTTACCTCCTATATAGACCACAGTAGATCTCATAGAACTTTTAAAAAAACAGGATTTTCAAATATTTCCCACTGTACAGAGAAAGAAAATAAGCACAGATGAAAGGATTTCAGAAAAGTCATCTTGCAAGCTTTTATTTTACTCCCAATTAAACCAAGACCAATGCAATTAGACTCTAGCATGCTATCTACTACACCATAATCTCTTTTAGCACAAGCCATTTGCCTGGTTTATACTATATAAAATGCATAATTATTGAGATTTATTATTAATGACTTTTTGTTTTTGTTTTTTTCATTTTAGTGGAGCAAATATTTGTATGGGGAAAACTGCCTTTCTAATGCACAGTAAAAAGTTCTATAAAGAAGCTCAACACTGCATACTGGAAGCAGTTTAAATCCTCATTAGCATGGCCTTTTAATAGGTTTATATACCCTATTTTACTAACAAGGATAAATTGGACACATTTTCATGGGGCTGCAGAGTTCAAGGAAGGCATAACATAAAGGACCAACCTGATACCAACTGATTTTTCAAGGAAGTAGCACTTGTCCAAAAAATCCCCATACATCCCTGCAGATTGATTTTCCATTGACTTATCCTTGGTGTTTTGGATGTATTGATGAGGCAACACCTTACACTCTTAAAAGACAACAAACAGTATACAAAAATCCAGTTTGTAAGTACCCAGAGAAGTAAAAACATTAATAATCTAGTTCTATATATTTCAGTTTTTCTTTCTCTTAAAATGGGGAGCAGTGATTCTTATGTTTATAAAGAACTTGGAAAAACATTAGCTAAAGTGTACTGAATAAGATCTAGGTAACCAATTTTCATAAAACAAAAATTATATTAATATAAAATTTCCTGAAAATGTTAGCTTAGTATGTTCAAATTAAGAACCTCTAAAAAATATTAAGAAGCCACACTTTGCAAAATAAACTCTTTTTAAGTGTCCAAAAGTTTGAAAATCAAATGGTTGCCCCATGGTTTTAGTGGTTTTAACATACTTAGTTCAGAAATACATACCAAACCTCATTCATTTGTTTATCCAAACTGTGACTTAAAATACTTCTTACAATGGAAACTGACAGCTCTCATATAAAGCATTAATGGACTACATGTTCACAATGACAATATAGGTAATCCTCCTTCGAGGACAATTGGCTTTTCAAATGACTGATCAACCTGTTCAAAACAACTCTCATTTTAGTTTGTGATTTTAAGAATACAAATAAAGAATGAGGGAAGATGCGCAGGGGAAAATCTTGGTCAGTGATTCAGTAATTATGTTGACATCAACATAGGTGAGCACTGTAAAAAGAAAAAGCTGATTAGGAAACATAAAGGCCTAGCAAGGAGTCAGTACAGTTTGTAACAGCATTTTTGTTCTGCCTCATGTTTTACTCAACACAAAATGGAACAATAGAGTAAGGATCAGCTAATACAGCAAGAAGCTCAATTTTCTCCCATGCAGGGCTTTGCTTTCAGGCAATTATATGACTGTCTTTGAGCTACACTTACACTTTGCTTTTAATGCTTTCTTTTTTTTTCTTTTTTCTTTTTTTCTTTTTCCCTTTATTTTCTAGTTTAAACATGTCGGTTTTATTTGGGGGAAAAAAAAAAAAAAAGGAGTATTCTTGATTAGATTTGACACATACAAAAAAACAAACAAACAAACGAAAAAACAAAAACTACCAACAAAACAACCAAAAACACCCAAACACTTATGGAACCAGGAGGGAAAATTATTTTCTTATTCCTACACGCTGACAAATATTAAACTCCGTTTTTCAACGGTTTTGATTGCTTACATGAATAGAGTAATACATATACATATATTTACATAAGAAATTCTTGCTGTCCCTCAATTAAAGCCTGTATCTCTGTAATAGAACCACCTAATTCAAGTTCCTGATATTTTTTGGGATGTGGTAGAAGTGTAATGTGTGATTCAGATCTTTTAGTATTAATTATCTACATTTGCTTTAGCTGTCTAAACAGTATCTACAAACAATAAACAAACATAAAAATTCCTGGATATGACTTGTCTCATCCTAAAGTAGTTCTCTAAAGCAGATGAGCTGAAGTGGCCTCTTAAAGGACCTACTTTTCAACAGGCATTAACAGGGAAATTTGTTTGTATCAAGTCTTAACATCTACATGACAGCTGGAGCTACACGAGATTAATTCCATTCATGAGTGACCAAACCCTGAGGCTGCAGTGGAATGGAATGTTATTTTTGGACCAAAATAAATCCATTATGTACCCAAGGTCTTTTCCTAATTGAAANTTTTTTTTTTTTTTTTTTTTTTTTTTTTTTTTTTTTTTTTTGTTGAACTAGCACTTTCCAAAACATATTTTCTTATAATGGACAGAAATTCTCTCTGATTAACTCTCCCGACAGATATGGAAGTACAACAGTAACTTGTCCTCAACGGGCTTTCCATTTCCAGTGCATACTATATACTTTAATTTTATGAATTGCTGTATTCTGTATAGTTTTGTGAAGTACAGCATGGTCCTATAGCTTGATCTTCAGTAAAGATATTCATATATATACAATATTTTTAGGGCGGGTAACACATTTTACTTATCTGATTTCAAATTTTGTTTTCAGCAAATAAATATATTCAGATAAATACTCTTTTTTCTTAGAAAGTTCATCATTAGCAAAAAAGAAATTATCTGGAAGAGAAAAGCTTTGAATTCTAGTTTCTGTAAGCTCAAAAGATCACAGCTTTCAAGACCTGAAAATTTCCAGCAAAATAGAAACCTACAATAATAACTACCTCTACATTTAGTTACTGTTTTGCTTCTGAATTTGATATGAAACTTAATTTAGATTATAGTCAAAAACACCAATAACCAATTGATAAGTTATTGCAAACATTGATAATGTGTGAAATTCAGTGGAAATTTCCATCTTTGACATTAACAAAAATAGAAATTAACTGATTTCAAGTTCAATCTTTTTTAAAAAGAAAATACTTCAGATTATAAAGGATACAGATATAAATTCTAACATAAATAATGGGAATTACTCTCAATTTAAAAATTAGATCAGAGAACCAGATTGAAACTTGACAAATAAGCCTTAAGATTTAAGGAAGCACAGCAAATTGAAAGAATAGTTTATGTGCACCAGCTAATGGAACATCTGATATTCAAATGATCTTTCAAATAGTCTTCCTTTTCTGTTGTTTTTATTGAATTGTTGATTGTTTGTTTTCTTTGTTTTGCTTCTAGGCTACTTCTTCAGTTTTTGGGTTAGGGGCAAGATCCATACAGTACCTCTTTTCACCCAGACTCTCAGTTAAATTTCATATTCACCTACATATATCACGAAAAAAAGAATGGATTAGGAGAGAAGAAAAACCCAAGTAAACACAAGATGGAGTTAGATAATCCCCACAGATATGCTAAAGCTTTTCAGATTCTTGAACAATAGAGTTTTGTAACAATTCTTCATTTGCATTGTATAAACTGCAATCTTTGCATTGTTGGCAGAAACATTTTGTATTCATGAACTATGTTAGGATTGTGAATAGTTTAGTACTGCTTAGAATTTCCTTTTTCACTCTAAATGCCAATAGAATAGGAAGACAAAGTAGTGATATTAGGCTAACATAACACACAAGCTCTTGTTTTGATTACTCATCCCAGTGCTAGCCATTATGTTTGCCCACCCATCTACTTTCTGCCTGTTTTACTTTATACAGTTTTGTGGAGCAGCCAAAACAGACAGATATTTTTCAAAGCACTTCATAGTGCTGATACTAGAAAAGGAAAAACAACAGCAGTTGTATTTGAGGGACTGAGGGAGGTAAGTTACAGTTTCAATTTTCTTTCACTATGATTTTTAATTAGTAGAATAAAAGCTGGTATCTGTAACATATTTGCATAATTACAAAAACCTTTTCCAGCTTCATATGGGGCCATGGCCAGATTTTTGAACTTACTCCCTGGCAGATTTGGAGTAGGTACTTAAATGTGTTACGATCGTATTTGAAATTCTGCCTTTATTTTCTCCTTCAAAATCATGATGCAATTGTTTGTAGAGTAAAAAGTCTAATTGCCTTTGTTAGGTTCTATATTTTGACACTGAAATTTTCTTGAAATGTTGAGTGCCTGAAATTAGACAACAAATTTCAGAAGTCATATAATTAAAGAATCTCTAGTATTCGGAGATGTCGAACAATCCCTGCTCCTGTCAACTTGCGTAAAAGTAATCACATGAGCAAACACCTTACACAGGAAGGTGGGAGGATTCAAGCATCTCCATCTGCTAACGAACGCTGAATATACCTCAAAACCTGAATGTTACAGAAAGATAACAGTAAAGCATTTTTGAACAAGCTATGTGTATTTCATTTCCTGTAAACAGGACTACTCAAGCAGATGGGATAGCAAATTCTGATCTATTCATCAGCCACCACCTGGAGAAGACTCAAATGAACACATCCCAGAATTTAATTGTCAAGCACAAGTAAGAAATTGTATTTTTTGTGAGGAACCTACTTATTACTAATATATTAGTATTTAAAATTCTCTTTTGACAATCAGTTTTATATCAGGTATATTTGTTTAAGATATTTATGTTTCCAAGAAGTACATTATTGAGACTGTCCACTGTTGCTCCTTCTCACCTGAAATGCACATTCCACTGAAGAGCATGAAGAGCATGAATCTGTTATAAGAATCTCTTGTGGAGATTCTGAATTCATTATTTTATCTTATTTTTAATTCAGTTTAAACAACTATTCAGACTGCTACTATTCAAGAGTTTTTTGGGTTTTTTTACATTGAAACTCTTTTCCAAAGTTAATAAAAATATGTAAGAACCAGAATGCCCTTTATTGGCAAATTAAGTATTTGCTAAATATGGTTTGCCTCTGTCCTGTCCTGTTTGGAAATTGCTTTCCATTATCTACCTCAAACACATTTTGGCTACCTGCAAGCAATCCATTTACTCTTCGGAAATTCAGAGCACTGAAAATGTTAGGAGGTATGATTGAGTAATGCTCGCATTTGACACTTCAGCAGAGCAATTCCATTTTGGGTTACTTTGTCATTACTTTCAACACAGTACACTTAGAAACAACAGAAAAAATGCAAGTAAGGAAGCAAGTTTAAGAGCGAATTCTTTGTACGTATCAACTTTTCTGAGGCTCTAAGCACAAAATGAGTGATTTTGAAATGGCAAAATAGATAATCTGTATAGAATCTTATGTCTTGAAAAAAATCCTCCTCCTATACCATGCAAGTCTGTGAAAGAGTATATTTAATGAACATAATGACTTGGAAAATTGTTTACAGATCTTTTGAGTCCATTATAAGTAATGCTATGTCGAAGGTGATTGTTAGCTGTGAGGGCGAGAAGTGACAAATGAGAGATGCTACAACAATGCTTTGTGAAATGTTTTTCATACATAGATTTCGAAATCTCTGCAGAATCTTATACATAAGATTAACCCAATCTTAGACATGAATTTCAAGAGCAGTAACTTGAACAAAGTCATCCAGCAAGTTAAGGGCAGAGATGTGAATAGAACTGAAGTAATAGAATGGAGGTGAGAGAAAATCTCTGTCTGCCTGATAAAGAACGGGAGATTTTTTTTGTACTCTCATTTAGATTTCACTTTTGCGCCTTTAGGTTTCCCATTCCCTGCTCTTGCCATGAGACCTCCACATTGACTCTTAAGGCAAATACAATTTTTTTTTTCAGCCGCATTATTGTGTAATTACAGTCTTCCAAGAATTTGAATTTAATGGCACTATTGCAAGGTTGGTCTCTGAGACCTCAGAATTCAAGTTTTTGAGCTTGATTGTCATCTTATCTAACAGTCTCATTTCAGACCTACAGTGAACATTGTAGGTGTGATTAACTAACAGAAACCAAAAGAATGCGATCCTTTTGCAAACTTGACTTCCATAGTCCAGTCTTAGAATGAGAGTGAATTATTTTTAGAATTTAGTAATAAATAGTATTTTTCTTAAGCTTTGATGGACATGTCCTGACCCCATTGCCAATGCAGTTAATAAAGGTGTTAAAGTGTCTTTACATCTGTCTCACATATACATTATTCGTTTAACATTACAACAACCCCAGTACTTTCTTTTTCCCCTAAAGAAAGCAAATTCCTGTTGAGATGTGAATTGAGTGACATAAAGAAGCTTTTGCTATTGCGTGACCTCCTGACACTGAGTAATGAAACCAGTCTTCTGTGTTTGTATAAAAAGAACATTCAATTCAGGAAAATGTCAGTAAGATTATTTTCTTTTCTTCTCTTTTATTTTTACTTTTGTTTATTATTTTATTTTGCTCTTTTTTATCATTATTTACGTCCAATGTGCATCTTAGGAACTGCATTTTTATGTAACAATGAATAGTTTTGAAAAATTTGACAATTTTGCTTATCTTTTAAAAGCCAGAAATGAGGGGGGGAAATGGTAAATGCACTATAGGTAAACAATAAGAATGCCCCTTGTAGTCATAAATCTACTTTTTGCATATGCAGAATGCTAACCTATATGCACTTCCAGGCTACGCAATGCAGCCTTGCAGGTCACAGAGGAAGTCGCAAATATGTGGGATCTGAGTTAAGGCTACATTCACACAACAGCACCAAAACCAGCCCAGCTACATAAGACTCAGATAGACGTATGAAAATGTAATTTATCCTTAGTGGTGTTGGTGACTGGACTGATTTCCAGTGGTTCTTTAGCCATCTTTTGTAATCTTATCATGATGATTAGAGCCTGCTTGAATTACTGAGAAAAGGTAGTAGAGAGGAGAAGTAGAAAAAAAAAAAACTATAATCAGTCTGGTTTTGTTATTTGGTTTTGTTACTCTTTTTTTGTTACTTTGTCTCTTACAGGAGAAAATGTGAAAAATATAACTGCAATGAAAAAAATCCGTAGTATTTTCTTTAGTGTAAAAATGAAAGAAAAATGAATCCTAAGTTCATCATTGTCAACTGGCAAATGTAGTATCTGAACTGAAAGAAAGAGTGGATTGAAAGTTCCTCAGGAGTATGGAGTAGGAGCTCACATTTCTTAGCTGCATGTCTACTATTGTATATTCCATCTACTCAGGTTTTATGCTTTTTGGTTTTATCCATGAATAGTGCCCTACTATGTACAAATTAAGTGTTCATTAACATTAATACCAAAAAGCAGGTGCCCCACTTCTAGGATAAATCTCCTGATTATCCTAATAAGGAGCCGCACTCTTCATCCCAAAATACTTTTAAGTATTTAATACAAAGTAGAGCAGTACTAGTGGGAAGAACTGAGGAAGAATGGCATTAGAGCATCCTCATGTCAGATTCATTCTTCTGAAAAGCCAGACACCTGCTTACTAGCCTATTTTCTAGGGGAATATAAAGATCTTTGTAAAATGAAGCAATGTCAGTAGAAGACTAAGCATATCCCTCCTTAGAACACTCTTTTAGATACTACCTGTTGGTTATGCTTAGTAAAGTGCCTTCAAATGGAGATGAACAAAAAAATAACATTGCACAAACTTAAAAAACAAGAGCATAATACTTTAATTTGAAAAGAGTTTCAAGATGTTCAAGATTGCCTTTTTCAGGGAAAGGAAAGATACAATGTGAAAAGTAAACCTGCTATAACTAATGGCTGTAACAGGAGTTTTAGAGTTATTATTTAGAGTTCCTTTGCTGGTACACGCAAATGTGATGACTAGAATCCTGGTCTCACTTCAGATCTAACTTCAGAAAAATAGGCACTTTTCTAAGTTAACTTGATTGACTTCTTTTAGATGTCTACACAGTTGTGACATCAGCTGAGTTCTTCCATTGCCTGCTCCCTTTGATTACTCAGAATTTAAACTGCTAGACTAGATGTTTGGCAAGATTTATCCACGTAGGAAATGTACACTTCTGACTCCCATAATTTCTATCACATCCAGAGGGCTTCATCCAAAATTCCTACTCATCTTTCCTTTTACAAGAGCCATTTCAAAGCTTACTGAAAGTCACGTCTCCCACCCACACACTCCAGAGACTTATCCTTAAAAATGCCTACTACTTTGACCAGTTTCGTGTTGCTCACTGTAGGTCAATGTGCCATTATGTATTTAATAATCCTACATATCTAGAGTTCGGTGTAGCAAGAGTCTTCACTAAATAAAAACTTGATTTGAAACAGATTAAGATATGTTTCTTGCAGTGAATTGTGTGCAAAGAGGGGATTATGCAAGGTGGACAGAATAACCAAAAGAAAAAATAACTAAAAGCTCTAATTGCTGAATAAACAATCTCGGTGCCTTAAGAGTTGATCAAGGAAGTGAATATACTGCCATTGGGAAAAATATCCTTCCTACTTCTGGCTTAATAACATCCAAAAGCAAAAAGATAAGTGTGTTCAGTATTTAATTTAATTTTAAACTTGGCCACCACTATAATCCTTGTGAGAACAATTATATTAGTTTGAAAAGACTGTAGGCTTAAAATTATGTGAATACACGTTTCAGAGAAAAAATGGATTTAAAGTTGTGCGTAAGTGGGGAGTACACAAGAACCTGGTAGACAGTATGTAGGAACTTCCTATTTAGTTCTCTGTGTTTTGGAAATAATATAGTGCATTTACTGTATGGCCCTGAATCACTGGGATAAAAGGGAATGCGACTGCAGTGCACTCAGAAACTATCCATTACAGGTTGATTAAAACTAATTCAAACCAAAAAAACCTCTTGTTAACACCAAACATCCAACTGTCAGCAATCTGATTAAGAAAAGGTCCTTCATTTTGCTCTGATATTTCAATCCATTTTACAGAGAGACAATCACAGAAGTACTAATGCATTCATTACATGTTGAGATTCTCATCGATGCAAAAGGTTATATAGTGCTCTGTGTCGATTTGAATTCACAAATATGAGCAAGCAGTGCAAATCTATGTCATACTTGTACAAATGCTACTATTCCATATTGTCACCTCAGATTGCCTTCATGCATCTTGCTAGTCATATCAAATGAAAACAAGATATACAGTAATTATATTTCCTTTTGCACAGGGCAATGAGATTCCATGGAAGACAGCATATCCTAGTTTCAAAACTTTCCACTAGTTCTTCTTCATAAATGCCTCAGGTTTCTATTAACCATCAATTAAAACAATAAAACCTGTTTTAATGCTGTCAGACACTACAAATTCAGAATTATGTACAGTTGCTTTGAAATATCTTTCTATTGTTTCCTCTTCCTTTCTTTTCTGACACAGATTTTATGTCTTGTAGAAAGTTCTTTTTGTGTCTAACTTGAGCTTCACAAAGTCCATCAGCATCAGTGTAGAGTCTTCAAGAAAATATGGAATGGAGCGTATGGCCAAGCTTACATACTCAGCCAGCAAAAAACACATCTCCCATTCACGGTTTCATCGTAGGCTGGTACCTTCTCCACTGCATTTGATTTAGACATCCAGTCGCATATGTCATGTGCTTAAATGAGGCAGATGTGGGTGTGGAAATGATCTTACTTCCTGTCTCAGTGACATCTAGGAAATATACAGTGTGTATTTGATCAGCGCTACAAATCCTTATAAACAGTGCAACTATGATGCATGTTGGTCTCTTTTCATGTGTACTCATGTATGTATATACATATGGACTCCACCACAACCCTCCATGTATTGAATATGTAGAATGAACATGTTTATGAGGAATGGTATTCAATCTAAGACACCTCCTGTAATAACTGTTTATGAGTTGGTTTGCAGTTACTTACTGCATCGTAGAATATTAGAAGATCATTGCACCTAAGAAATGCTTGATTAAATTCCAAAGTTTGAGGTAGAATTTGCTGCAAATTTGGGTGAGGATACTCAAAGAGATCAAATTGAGATTTAATTGAGAACTACTGGCACAGCACAAATTATAGGCATTCTCCTCTTGATGTAACTCTTCTGGTGTATAATTATTTAAAATAAATTTGACAGTACTTACTGCTTAAGCATTGCCAAGCTAGTCAAATCTGCCCAGCCATTGAGGGGGGGGAATGGCACACTGTGAGTTTAATATTGCTCAGATTTATATTGGTTTTCTCCTGGCCTCACAGTTAATAAGAGAACACTGCTGTGAAAAAGCAAGCAGTCAAAATAATAATAATAATAATAAAAGATATCTCTCCCTGCTGCAGCTGTATACAGAGAACTTTACAGGATTTTGGGCACTGACTCTTATCTTTCAGTGGGGAGAAGGAGAAAGTAGGAAATAGCGAGCACAATTCTGTTCTGTTTCTCTTAGTTCCAAGAAATATTTGATGCTTTGACATTCCCCACACTGATATGCATAGATAACTCCACAATCTAGTGTTCTCAATACAGGAATTATGATCCTCTAAATCAAAATGTGGTTCCTACTAAATGTATTATTCTATACCTTTCCTGTAAGTGGAGAGAAGCTTTGCAAAGCTATTACAGAAACTCTGATAGAAAACAGTTATTTTATCATATTCTTACCAAACTACCCACAGTGCCTTAATATCCCCTGTGGTTAAGATCATTGTCCTTTCTTCCAGAGCTTCAAAAATCCATTAGGTTTTATCATTAAATATTGAAAAAGAAGAATTTGTGTTATAATTGTACCCTGAATTGAATCACATACGAAGATAACACTGAATACTAAAATGAGAGAGTCATGGAAAAATGGATTAACAAAAGGGGCAAATTTATTCTTTTTTTATATCTTTCTTTACTGAAAACAACTTCTACTATGCAGTATCATTAGGATTGGGACTAATACTTTTGTTATGGTTTTGGCAAGGTTAATTTTCTTTGTAGAGGCTTGTATGATGCTGTGTTTTGGGGTTTTCGATGAAAACAGTGGTGATAACATGTAATGCTTTTAATTGTTGCTGAGTCAAAGACTTTTCAACTTCTGGTGATGCCGTCAGTGAGGAGCTAGGGGTGCACAAGGAGCAGCCAGGGGACAAAACCAGAACAGCAGACCTAAATTAGCCAAAGGGATGTTCCATGCTACATGACATGATGCTCAGCAATAAAAGCTGGAGAAAAGAAGGAGGAAGGAGGGATGTTCGGATTGATGGTGTTTGTCCTCTCAAGAAACTGTTACACAGGACGAGCAGCTGCCTGCCGATGGGGAATGCTGAATTCCTTGCTTTGCTTTGCTCTGCTTTGCTTTGCTTGTGCATGCATCTTTTGCTCTACCTAGTAAACTGTTTGCAACATATTAGACTAAAAGAGCCCTCAATTTACAGCTTTTATATTTTGTCAAGTTATCTATGTCACTGTGCTTATCACAGGCAGGTAATGTTTTGTGGCAGCCAGTGACTTCCATGCTCCCTCGTACATTGAATTATACACTGGCAGTTTGGGATCTTTTACAGCTGACCTATTTTATTTGATAAAGAAATTACGATTTCAATCTTCAGGTGTAAAAGAAGAACTCTACTACATTAGTAGAAAGAAGAGAGAGAAGCCAGGCTCTGTCATCAAGATGTAGCACATCGTTCAAAGTTACGTGATGAAAAAAAATGGACGAAAGAATAGAAGATCACCGAAGAGAGCAAAAGTTTGAGCTGCATGCAGAATATATTGATCTCATCACTGGTATAGCATGTCACAGCCGATCAGGAGAGTAACTAAGAGGAAAATATAAAGATGTGCTCTTTCCCTCTGACTCATGATACGAAACAAGGCACTAAAACTCTTCAGAAACCTCAGAAAACACAGTACCACAAAGTACCTCATTTTGCTCACATAAAAACCTGAAAAGCACCTGAATGGCAAATCCCTGGTGGATTATATCCCTTTAGAAAGTGTGAAGTATGTATTTGCTGAGCAAGCAAGTCCTTATTCCTTGCTAAGCCAGCTGGATGTGGACAGAGAACAGAAGAAGCATCAGCAATCTGCTATGATTTCTGAAAGTCTCCCATAGAATCATAGAGTAATAGAATACCTCAAATTGGAAGGGATCCATAAGAATCATTGAGTCCAGTTCTTTCCTTTAAAGTAACAGCTTGATGTTAAGTCGGGAAAAGACATATAGTCTACACAGGGAGAAGTGGGAGAGACTTGGAATTAGAATTGCCCACATTAGAAGTGGGCAAACATCACTGATTTGTGTTTACCCTCAATTACACCACTGCTGAGGAGATGAACAGGATATTTATGAGTATGCCTACCCAGACCATTACTGCTGTGCATGAAGCATGTGACAGCCCATAATGGAGATGTGAGGTGAATGCAAAAAGATGGTCTGTAACGAAAAAGAGATTGGTTGCCATTAAGGCTCTGCCAGCATCAGTCTTGAAAATATTAAGACAAATAATGAAATATAATTAAAATATAATTTTCTTCTAATGAAGCAAAATTAAATACCAAGCTGATGCTGCTGTGCAGGAAAACAAAGTGTAGGAGTATCAGCTTCAGAATGTTTCAGTGCTTAAGGGACAAACAGAACTACTCATTAAATTCAGCCATGCTGTTCACCTCCAGAGCTACAGGAAGTATGCAGAGGTGAGAAGACGAACCCTCTCTGGTGAGGAGAGGATGCAAAGTGCAGAGTACTACAGCTCCATTTCTGCCACAGTTTTGCTACTGACCCTTCCCTGTGATGTGAAGCAAACCTTCCATTCCCCTCCTTTCCATTGTGTATCTGTCTAGAATATACAGATGGCTGTATTGAACCATCAGAGTTTGTGTAGCTTTTGGGCTTTCTGGGTGCACACAAAAGTTAAAGAAATATCATTTTTGTGAATACATGAAGAATATGACATCCTTTAAGAGTGAGCAGCAAAAACCTAAAGGGTCATGGTGGGTAACTTATGCCCTCTCTCTGTGAAGAGCTACGCTGCTCCAGTTTTTTGTCCTACTTATTTGAATTGCTACTCAGGATATGAAGACAGTGACAATTAATTTTTTAACAGTGCTATCTGGAATGTGGGCACTCCTCCCCTGTACTTAGAGCATAGCAGTATAACACACGCTTTATCTTTAACAAATATTTCCCTTTTGCATGAAATGACCACTACTTAGCAGCAGTAGGAGTAAATAGTAAAAAAAAATATAATATATATATATATATATATATATAAAATTATATCCTAGGAAAAGCAAGGTGTCTTCCATCAGCATTAACAGGTTTTTGAATGATTTTATTTTTTGTAGCTGTTGTTGTTTTGTCTTTCAAGTTTTTAATGAACCCCAGTTGTTCTGATAGCCTGCCTTTCTTTGTTATAAAATAAGATTTCAAAGAAAAAATTATGAGTTTTGGAAGAGTTAAGTCCACAGTGAGCACAAAAACACAGCCATTTCTCTGTCCATCCCTCCAATACATCCAAAAACTATGCAGAATTGCTCCCTGTGTCCTTTGCAGCTCACAGCTGTTGGTGCTATGAGAATTCCAGCCTAAACACTTTTAAGTTCCAAAAGGAGTCATGGAAGGAAGATTAATTTTAAAAGCCAAACTAATAACACATACCATTGTTCCCATAATAGATATCTCGGATTGTCAGGCAAAAGCTATTCAGTATCACTTCTCAGGCTGAACTCCGTGTGAGACATACTGTAACACAGGGTTACCTTTAAGGCATTATGAAGCTCTTCAAGGAAGAGTTTTCTAGCTTCCAAACTCAGGGGAATAAGGACAGAATTTCAGTGGTAAATGGGAATGTACTTTCATTTTCTTGTTATATTTACCAAGACACAAACATGCACACTTGTATATGCAATATATAATTATGGCAAGCTTCATTTTTCTGTGTTTAGAATGCTGCTAGTCTGCAGAATTCCAGTGTTGGGCAGGTCCTCTGATGTCAAAGCTACCTGTTTTTGTTGAAATGTTTAACTTAGCAAGCCAGCAAATCACTTGAACAGCATTTAAAAATAAACCATACTTTTAGTTTTGATTGCCTTAATTTAAATCACACATTAGATAGGCTTGATTTCAATCTCAGTCTTAAATTGCTAATGTAGATTATTATAGCTTAGTTCTTAAACTAGTTTCCCAATTTTCTTGGAAATGCATATAATGCAGGTTTCTTTTATTGTTTTATCTTTTTTTTCTCTCTTTTTTTATTATTTGCTTGAAACATTCAGTATTGGAATATACATCTTTAATAATAAAAGATAAATTTTGAGGTCTTTTTAATATTCTCAGTGTGAAAACTCTATCACAGTTCAAACACGGACATACTGCAGATATCACAGATTCAATCTATCGAGCGATCTTTATTTTCTATACCAGAGCTCTTCTGGAAGGAGGTAGCATTATTTATTGAACTCTTTATTTATTCATTGCTGTCTAAATGCAGGTTTTGGAGCCCTTGCTTAAGTTCCTATTGATGAAAGTTTATCCTTTATATGTGTAAAACTTCCCAATAACATCCATAAATCATTAAGATCCTTCTGCCACAATTGAGACATCATATAAATATATTTTATATCCAAGTTTGTCCTTAAAAGAAAAGGATTCAACAGAGAAAAGGGCAGAATAATAGAGTATTTTTGCATCCTAAAATTGGTGATGAGACAGATTTTGTGAACCATCCTCTGCAAATACTTATTTTTCACTATTGACTATCAAGAGAGCTCACAGTGATCAGATTTAGCTATTTAACTTTCACATTTCCAAAATTAGATGAGGTGAACTGCAAACTAAGTGACTAACATGGAACAGCAATTTTTGGATTGACAGAATTCCAAAAATAAAAGTTTTGAGTATAAATGCAGGTTTAACAATTTTCCTGCTAACTTATTACAGCAAATTTGGATAAAATCACCACTTCTGATAATACAAAAGTTACATACAGGAATTCACATTTATGATAAGGACCAGTACATCTTATGCAAAACCTAGCTTTACTAGCATTGAAAACTTGGAGTTTAAAAGAAATGCTAAATATGATTCTTTAAGAGCAACATTTTTTTCTAGAAAAGAAGAAGGAGGAATTATGTTTGCCCTGAAGTAGAGGATTAGGTGATGTTAGCTCTGGGGTCAAGATTTAGCTTTCAATATTTACTTGAAAATCTTTCCTCATGTAAGTCTGACACACTGAGGAAGACTCCAGCTCAGCTGTGACATTTAACAGAATGTTTAATGTAATGAATTAGTTATTCTAAACCATCTTAATCTAAGTAATATCTCAACTTTTAAAATTAACTTTAGGAAGCCTCCATATGTATTAAAGCTACAAGTGCAAACAGTCATGTCATTTTTAAATCACTCCATCTGAGACAGTTCGAAGGCTTGCTTGTGCCGCACATCTAACATAAATTTCCAGCCTTTACTTGTGCAAGAAAGCCACAGTTCCCTTAATTTTTCCACTCTGATTTTCAATGCCAGAAAACAGACCTCTAGCAAACAACTCCATGTTTCTTTCTATATTAATCTTTGTACTTGGAAAAACACCCTACAACATTGTGTTTATCAAGTCAACTCCCTGATGGCAAAATTTATCATAAAGTCTCACTTTTTTTGTGAAGCATAAGGGGAAGGATGAGGAGTGAATGTAAAATGCTGGGTTATGTTCATACAGACATATCATTCTCAGCAAGTAAATGCTGATCTTCTCTTTCTACCTCCTGAAATTGTGTAAGGCGCTCCACAAGCAAACTCACGTATTTGTCTTAACTGGAATTCAAGCTAAATTTAATATGACATTGTAAATTTCTAAAGACAGACAAGAGTAAGGGAAGTTAAAAAAAAAAGGTGGGTGAAAATGTCAGTAATAATTCACAGACATGATCAAGGAGTTAAGATGTAGTCTGTCTGCGTAGCTGAACTTGTGTACTGATTGTACATTGAAGGAATAGCATTTAAGTAGATGTTAAATAAGATTGATATGACATTGGTCCCTGTTGAGAACTTTCACTCTGAATTACTGCCCTTGTCATTGAAGCATACCCAAAAACTTTGATTAGAGATCAGTAAAGCAACCTTTGGTGCTAGTCAGAGTGACAGCAGCTCTGATATTTTCATCAGAACTCTTACATGACACATAGTCTCAAATGCAACTCCTGGATCAATAAGATTCTGCGCTAGTCTTCAGTTTTGATTGAAAGCCATTCTCTGTGAATTGTTACTGTGAAAATTTTTCACTGGTATTGGGGTGGAGAAACAAGCTTGGTGAAGGATAAATGAGCAGTTCATTAGAAAGTATATTTGATGCATTATTAGTCATTCAAAAAGCTCATTCTCTGAGGACAGGTGAATGTCTAATGCGACAGATCGGCTCCCTGTTTTTCTTTGGGTAGAGATCATTTTCATGTTTTATCACAACTTTGGCACAAACATTTTCCTGGGAACAAAAACACTACTTCCTAGGAAAATCTTTTTTAATGTCTACTTAAATGCTATTCCTTCTATGTACAATCAGTACACAGATAATTCTCCCTCCCAGCAATTATACCTGAATTTACAACTTCATCATCCAAATCAACACAGAAAGCATAAGTAGGCCCTGGTTTTGCACAAGCCTGTTTAAAAGCATCCTCCCAGTATGGCAGGGAATTGCCCACTCGAGTTCGTCCATATAAATTTATAAACTGCTGCAAATTCAGACCAGCCAATGCAGAGGAAAAGGAGGCACAGAGACTTGAAACAAATTGCTGAAAATCAAAATCACAGAGTGTCTTGATGAAGAAATGTACCTATAACAAAGCTTAAGCTGGAAATTAAGGTTCAACCTTAATACCATAGCAGCTGTCACTGCTTCATTCTTTTATGATTCACTGCTGTGCTGTTGCTGAGGGGAAATCACCCAAAACAGGATTTTTCAAAGAATAAAGTAGTACTTAAAAGAAGCTCCCTAGCAATTGGGTGTCCTTTCAAACAAACATATTCAACTCCTCGCTTCTTCTGAACACAGGGAGACAAAACTATAATAAATTTTAAGGAAATGTATTTGTGCCTGTCCTGGTTTGTAATTGCAAAGCTTAACAAGCATAAGGGCCAACAATGTGTTGCTTTTTTGCAGGATATTTTTTTCCAACTTTCTACTCTGTGCTGAACCATAAATACTGTTTTAAGATGCATTATTTTGTTGGCAGTACATTCTGCCACTGTTATTACAGAATCATAATATTTTGAAATTGTGAAGATCTATTAGATCAGCAAGACCATTTTCCCTCAGTGGAAGAGATATAGCTTCCCAAGAGGAATGTTTTATATTAAAGTAAGTCTACTTATTGACTGCACCAAACACTACTCCTTGCCAATATCGACGTATGTTACAGTTTGCTTTATCTCACCAAGTTCCTGCTGCATCAAAACCTGAAAAGGTTTTATCATGGGCTGTGGGTGTTCAAATTTCTGTCCTACAGTCTACAAGTAGCAGAGACAAAATACGAAGCCAGATCGTAACACCTTTGCTGGGGGTATATCATGAACAGGCTGCAAAAGCAACCAGCTTCTGGACTCTCCATTTTTTGGGGGGAGGGTCCATTGGGTTAGATTCTTCGGCTATCTCTTGGTACGTATGCAAAATGTGATGGTACTGGTCAGGTAGAACATAGTCATGCAGCACAGATCCTGCAAGGCTAGCAACCCTCCACATACATAGATTTACCACCGACATGCAGGCTGACTTCCCCCTCAATTTCTGTTCCTGACAAGATGAATTGTTCACACTTAGTCAGTCTAGAGCTTCAAATAAGTATCAGTGCAACTTCTGGATTTTGCAGTGGCATCACAGGAAACTCATTAGTCTGAGTAGAACATGTTTATATGTCTCTTCATTACAAACTTCTAAAAGTCTGGAGATAAAGCCTGGTGTGGAAACTGCACTGATTGCACTCAAGAACCAGCAGAAGCCAGACAACCCATTTAGGGCTTTTTGGTTAGAAAAATGTCTGAAAAATGGAATATGTGACTTTAAATGTCTCAGCCTTAGAGTTTAGACTTCAGTATCTCATATCTGGGCAAAATTAAGAGAAAAGGGAGTATGGAAAGTACAATCCAATGACCATGTATAACTCGGCCCAGGAACAAGAGTTATTTTCAATACACATTTGCTTCTGCTGTTAAAATGGTCCTCAGGGACTTAATTTTCAAAACACAGATACACATTAATTACCAAACAGGGAGAAAAAATGGTTGTTCTGCAATACCCTCCATTCTGCACGATAAATGAGCTAACTCAGAAAGGGCTCTGAAGTTAATTCAAAAGGGGATCATAAAGAAAACTAACAACTGCAGTCACTTCCAGATTTCCAGATTTATTCATTTACTTATTTACTGTCAGAATGGTAAAATTTGGTTTAAATGCGATCATATATGCAAAGCAGAGAAAGGAAGTATAATGTATATTTTCATTTCCACTGTGCTAGAATTGGTTGCCAAAAACAACTACTGGTATTGCTATGGACAAATAAGTTCCCTTTTAGCAGAACAACTGATCTCCAAAGGTGGGTGATACAGTATGTTCAAAATTGAACTGAGATTAAAGGTGACACACTGGAAAGATCTCACTTGATCTGTGAATAAGAGGATAAGGCCAGCAATCTGTCTAGTAGTGGCGCTTAACAATTGTTAGTGATCTGTCAGTACAAAGCAACGAGGATACTATTATTTTTCACTTTGGCATCTAGATAAGGCAGCTTACAATGAATTCTGGATCTTGCTGTCTTCATTAGTGGATCAGCTCTCATTCATCTCTTCAAGCAAGTTAGACCCCTTCATCACATCTGTGCACACTGATGGCTCTTTGAAGATAATTTGTCACTTTGCAGTGTTCTCCTCTTAAATTATCATAACTTGTAGGTGCTTCCTTAAATCTCATGCCTTTTTGTCACTATCAGTAGTCTGCTGTGATGTTTTCTTATCACTCTAACATGAAGAAATGCTGGGAAATATTATCAGTTCTTTCTGCAGGGAAGGGAAATGGTAACTGTCAGTCTGCCCTATAGTCTAGAGAGCTCTTCCACCCCCCAGAAAAAAAGCATTTGCTGGCAATTTGACAAGCCTTTTTCTTTCAGTTAAAAGGAAAAAAATAATAAAAAAGATCAATAGGAAATGTAAACTGCATGAATTTTACTGAATCGGAATTCTTATGTCAATCAATCCACTGTTTGCAGAGACTGGTTACGGACACATATGAGGTTTGAATGCAAGCTTTGGGCAGTGTTGTGTCGTTAAGGGGGGGAGACTTTGGAAGTTGGGGGAGCAGAAGAAGGTTTAATGAAAGCTGATTTTGTACCATTTCACACAATGAAGAAGCCATTAGGCAACAGATCTCCACTGCTTCGAGGTAGCAAGAACACAACTACTTCTCACATTTCTGTTTTCAGAAGATGTAGACAACAGTCCCATTGACCATTTTCTCCTACATCACTTTTCAAGACCACTGAGACTATGAGATTCATAACCTAGAAATCATGACTCTAAGACCATGGGCATTTAAGTAACATATTATTCATTATAAATATTATGTAAATTAAACACTTTTTCAACTAATAGGAAATTCAGTGGAAAATTGAGTTTTAAGAGGATTGGAAACATCCACAAATACAGTTAGAAACAGGGTACAGATATAGCTGGAAAAGGAAAGGTTACATGGATACAAGATAAAATAAATTTTTATTACATAAGAGCTATACAGAAATGTACCTAGGAACATGAACGCATTCGCATAAGTCATACTGGGTCAAATACGGCACCATATACTGAGTTCAAAATGCATTTTCCCTCACTCTGAAAAATAAATAAATAAATATTTTTATCTTTTTTCTACATTCCTTTTTACTTCTACATTTGCTTTATTCAACAATTTACCTGAGCACCCTATGCTACTTTCAGATATGATTATTATCATGATAGCTATTCACTGAAAGATAAAGCCTCTGTAGTTATTATTTAAACACATCACACACTGACTAAAGATCTTAGTCTGAATAACGTAGGGAGAAATGATATAGTAAACAAGAAGTATCCTATACAGAAGTGATGTTCTGCAACCTTGTACTTTCTCCGAATTCCCGATTACCTCGTTCTTTATTTTTATGTTGGGCACAAGATTTCATTTTGTAGAAGTACTTTACAAGAATAGCTAATATTACTCACTGCTCCATTGACCACTGCAAACTCAGGAACAGTCCTTTTACTAGAGCAGGAACTCAGCATTGTCACTGTTTTTAACGATATACTTTGTTGTTTCTTAGTGTTTTATTGTGGTCTGCAAGCTTACAAATATTCTTTTCCTCTACTGCATTTATTGCCTACAAACACTCTGCAGAAATATTCTCCTTAAAGAACAAAAAAACCAAGACAAAACATCAGCAGAGGTTAAAGGAAATATTCAGCTAACTGACTAATGGAAGAAAAATCAATTATATGGACATCTCTTCAAAACGCAAAGTCCTTTATGCCTTTTTTTTTTCCCTTGAGGATTTTTTATCTGATGTAACACTGCTATTAAATTCCTTCAGCTCAGTTGAAAATAGTATTGATTTGGATATTGTAAATTCTTCAGTGCTAATACTATTGTACCATTTTTCTCTTTATATTCAAGAAACTTAATTGCTATTAGGGCTTCTGGAGAGTACTTTTAGATAAATACACTGTACCACTCTAAGACAATAGGGAATTTAAACAATGTGTACTGAGGATGGCAGGAAATAATGGTAAATCACAGGAACTTCATAGGGTCACAGAATCATAGAATGGCTTGGCTTGGAAAGGACCATGAAGATTATCTAGTTCCAAAGGCCGCACTGGGTCTCCCTGGAGCCTTCTCCAGGCTGAACAAGCCCAATTCCCTCAACCTTTCTTCACAGTAGCCCTCTGATCATCTTTGTGACCCTCCTCTGGACCCACTCCAAACTTGTGATGCTTTCATAGGAAAGGGGGGATGCAAAATGAGAATAAGCTCAGAAGACATGTGGAAGAACTGTAGTGAGGATCTTTCCTTTCTCTCATGGTGTTATAGTGCTGCTCAGCAACTCAACTTCTGAACCCTATTCTTGTAAACTCAAAACCAAAAAAAAAGTAAAATCATATAGTGTCAACAAGATACTCTTTTTTTGGGGGTCAGTTTTATTTGTGATAGTTCTCAGCAGACTTACCCCCTTATTTTTATTTCCTTTTTTTATATTTTATCTGTTGAATTCCTCAAATTACTCAAAGCCAGCCTAAATTTTCTTTCAGTTTTTTGGTGTTGGAAAAATATTGACTCATCAAATCAAACCCCTTTGTACAAATCATGCTTAGACAACTCTGAAATGGAGTTTTTAAAATCTCATCGAAATGGAACGTGCTATTTTTTTCTTAAACATTTGGATTCACAATTAATTAAATCAGCAGGTATAATATTTATGTATATATTTGGTATTATGTGTTATATCAAGGCAGAAAAATGTATTCATAGTTTTTTTCCAGCATTGTGAACAATCTGGAATGCTAAACTTCAAGAAAGAAATTTATTGGAGTTATTTGGGAAAAATGACTCCAAAAAAAAAAAAAAAAAATCACCTGATTAGTAATCTAGAAAACATAGTAAAAGAGGAAAGACTGAAGGAACTGGATTTATTGAGGTGGGTATCTTCAGTATGTAAAAAAAATTGTTGAAAAGTGAAAAAGAATATATTGCTTTCTGTTTTCCTTTTTAATGGATACTCCAAAATATACACCACAAAAGGTATATAATTTACACAAGAGTAAGAGATTCAGGTTAGGCAGGAGGAAAAACGTTAGAAAGACTAACAAAGTATTGAAATAGGTTATCTGTGAATTCTCATTTGCAGATAGCTTTAAAAATTTGATCAGAAGAAGAGAATGTAAGAAATTACAGATGATACTACAATTGCATTAGTACTAAGAAACTAATGCGACTTGTAGAACTCTTTTTGTTCAATTTTCTGATTTTTGTAATTGTTCCTTATTACAATGCATATGTAGCAGTGACCATTTACAATAAGCTTTTGTAATTCTTTTTATTCCATTTGAATTATCAAAATTTCCTCTATAACAGGGGTTTCAATTTTGAACTACTAGTGGTACCATTAGGGATCTAAAGACAGAAGAAAGGGTCAAAAGGTTGTATACAGCTAAATAAATGGTAGGTTCCTGAAGAGATTTTCTTGCCAGCTAAACATCACTGCAACTCTTGTTACTCATTAATAATACGGAGAATATTTATACTGTGAAAAGGTGGTTAAGAGGTCATGCCATACAGCTGCTGGGAATAATGATTTTAAGTATTTATAAGTACATCGCATTCTATCTCAAAAGAAGTCTCTCCAACAGCGAAAATTAACAAACTGATTGATTTAATTCCAAAATGTGTTGGTTCCCTTTGATCACTGTATCTCCTTCACAAAGAATGACCAAGGGAATGAAAAAGGCAAGTGGAGGATGTTCAAAAATGATTATGTCAATTGTTCTCATAAGCCCAGATATTCTTGTATGTAACAAAGTTAACATTGATCATTCCACAGAACAGACATTCCAAATTTGATTTGTATCCAAAGCAATGGTAGCTGTCTCAGTTTACTCTGCTGCAAACTGGTCCAGTCATCTGCCCAGATACACCGTCACACATATCAGTCTTAATATTTTAACTTCCTCTCAGTCGTACTGGGACCTAATACTTCAGAAGAAGATCAAGAAATGGAGGTACTAGGAGCTGAACAAACATACAATGAATGTTACAGATAACTTTCTTAATATTGTGTCACACTGTTATCAGAGTAGGCAGAAAGTGGCAAGGAGATAACTATATTACTCCTATAGCCAACAGTGGGATTTGACCTCAATAATGGCCAAAACAGGGAGAAACATGCACAAAAATAACAAAGTAGGTTGCACACATAGACCTTACATTATTAATGTTTGTCCATAGTTGATTTATGTGTGCGTGTTTTCAGGGAAGTCTTGTCTTTCAAAATTTGCTGAGCAGAATTATAGTAGAAGAAAATTACCCCCATCAAGGAGGACACTCCAGCGAGACTGAAGTTATCAAGAACAGATTCTTGTTTCCTACAAACCTGAAGCAATGCATGTGTTATACTGTAGATGTTTTAAAAGCATATGGGATAATTTTATTTCACAACTTGCAGCAAGTGGCAGACAATTCCTTTATTCTGGAAAAGAGGAAAAAATAAGAAGCAGTAGCTATTTTATCTCTTATGAATCACACATATGTTGAAATTCACAATTATGACTTGATTATATTTATGCTTTATTGTGAACGTAAAGGCTTTTGCTTGTCTTCATGCACAAGAATGCATTTAAGTTATCCACTACAAAATCAACAAAGGCAGAAATGCAGCTTTTCTAATATGTCCGCATTGCTCCGATTGCTGCGGAGACCAGCTTCAGAGCATGTAAGACTGCGCTGGACAAGGGACCTAAAGCAAAAAGGCCGACCAAAAAGCTCTTTTTAGGGCTTCTTTGAAGCTAGCAAAAACACTGTACCGGTGCCAGGAGGCTGGCAGCTTGTGGGCGGGCTGCTGAGCCAGCAGGGGCGGAGCTGGCATTGCCCACTTTTATCTCGCAAGCTCGACCTTGACCCCTTGCTGTGTGGCTAGAAGCATTCTTCGGGACGGTGGAAGCTAGCTACCACCCCCTTAACGTACTTGGTGAGAAAAGGGTGAGAAAAGGGTGTTACTTTCCACTGTTAACAGGAAGGGAGGTCAGCGTGTGAGCACAGCCCACACTGCCCATACAATACTGCAGTAGCAGGTGTGGGTGGTGTGTCTTGTGGCAGGACATGTGAGTGTTTCTCTTGTTTCCTTTGTCTTTGCTCAGGAGACCAGCTCTCCTACGGACAGTCTCTGAGACCACCAGTTTGAACATAGTCTCTACCAGGCAGCGGGCTTGCCCCAAGGAGACTGTGGCGACCCAGACAGAGGGCCTGCCCAGTAATGTGGCCGTGCAGGTCTCCAGCTGCAGGGAGTGCCAGAGCCTACTGCCTACTCACTCCTGAGTGAGGATGGGAAGGATGCCGCCTGTGTGAGGTGTGAGCAGGTAGATGAGCTGCTCAGCCTGGTGGTGGAGCTCAGGGAGGAGGTGGAGAGATTAAGAACTATCAGGGAGTGCAAGCGGGAGATTGACTGGTGGAGTGACTCTCTGCGAGAAAGATGCAGAGATTGCACCCCCCAAACTGTAGTGGACCCTCTCCCTTGCTGTAGTCGAGCACAGAGAGCCAACTCGAGAGGAGAGGAGGAATGGCAGCAGGTCCCAGCTCGGAGACGCAGGTGACCGCCACCCCGACCTACCTCGGTTCCCCAGGTTACTATATGTAATAGGTTTGATGCCCTGAAACCAGCGGGAGAGGTGAGTGAGGATGAGGTGGGAAGACTGCCTCCAAGTGTATCTAAGGTGAGGAGGTCAGCTCCACGCTTAAAGACTGCCTCCTCCAGAAAAGAAAGTAGGGTGATAGTTGTAGGTGACTTCCTCCTGAGAGGAACAGAGGTCCCGATATGTCGTCCTGACCCTACCCGTAGGGAGGTGTGCTGCCTCCCTGGGGCCCGGGTCAGGGATATTTCTAGAAAACTTCCTGGTCTGATCCACCCCTCTGATTACTATCCTTTATTGATAGTTCAGGCCGGCAGTGATGAGGTTGCTGACAGAAGCCTGAGGGCTATAAAAAATGATTTTAGGGGACTGGGGAGGTTAGTTGACAATGCAGGCATACAAGTAGTAATTGCAGGTATTCCTACAGTGGCAGGGAAAGACAATGCAATGACCAGGAAAACCCATCACATAAACACATGGCTGAGAGGCTGGTGCAAATGCAAGAATTTCGGGTTCTTTGATCATGGGGCAATCCACTCAGCACCTGGCCTGAGGTCTGCAGATGGGTATCACCTGTCTCAAAGGGGAAAACACATCCTTGCCCAGGAGCTGGCGGGACTTGTAGAGAGGTCTTTAAACTAGATATGAAGGGGGAAGGGGATAAAACCAGGCCTGCTAGAAATGAGCCTGGGGGAGCGATAATGGGGTTAGGGGCGAGGCAAGGGGCCCAGCTAAAATGTGTCTATACCAATGCACGCAGCATGGGCAACAAACAAGAAGAGTTGGAAGCCATTGTGCAGCAGGAAAGCTATGACCTAGTTGCCATTACGGAAACGTGGTGGGACCGCTCCCATTACTGGAGTGCTGCAATGGATGGCTACAAACTCTTCAGGAAGGATAGACAAGGAAGGAGGGGTGGTGGCGTGGCTCTCTATGTTAAAGAGTGCTTTGAGGTTACTGAACTTATGACTGGGGATGATAAGGTTGAATCCCTATGGGTTAAGATCAGGGGAAGAACTGACAAGGCAGATATCCTGGTGGGCGTCTGTTATAGACCGCTGAACCAGGATGAAGAGACAGATGAGGTGTTCTATGAACAGCTGGCGGAAGCTGCGCGATCGCCGGCCCTTGTCCTCATGGGGGACTTCAACTTCCCCGCCATATGCTGGGAATACAACTTAGCGCAGAAGAAGCAGTCTAGGAGGTTTCTGGAATGTATGGAGGACAACTTCTTGATGCAGCTGGTAAGAGAACCTACGAGAGGAGCTGCCCCGTTAGACCTGCTGTTCACAAACAGAGAAGGTCTGGTGGGAGATGTGGAGGTCGGGGGCTGTCTTGGACAGAGTGACCATGAGATGGTAGAGTTCTCGATTCTTGGTGGAGCCAGGAGGAAGAACAGCAAAACTGCTACCTTGGACTTCCGGAGGGCGGACTTTGAATTGTTTAGAAGACTAGTAGGGGGAGTCCCCTGGGATTCAGTCTTAGAGGGTAAAGGGGTCCAAGACAACTGGTTGCTCTTCAAGAAGGTAGTCTTACAGGCGCAGGAGCAGGCTGTCCCCCTGAGCTGCAAAATGAGCCGGCGGGGAAGGAGACCGGCGTGGATGAATAGGGAACTATTCTTGAGGCTCCGGGAGAAAAAGAGAATCTACATCCTGTGGAAGAAGGGACGGGCAACTCAGAAAGAGTACAGAGAAGTTGTTAAGATGTGCAGGGAGAAAATCAGAAAGGCGAAAGCCCAGCTCGAACTCAACCTGGCCGCTGGGATAAAAAGAAACAAGAAACCCTTTTACAAATATATCAACAGTAAGAGGAGGACTAAGGAGAATCTCCATTCTTTACTGGATGAGGCTGGGAATATGACTACTGGGGATAAGGAAAAGGCAGAGGTCCTGAATGCCTTCTTTACGTCTGTCTTTAAAGGTCAGACCAGTTATCCTCAGGGTACTCCACTTTTTGACCTGGTAGTCTCGGCTGGGGAGCAGACTAAACCACCCACGATTCAGGAGGAAACAGTCAGAGACCTGCTACTCCAACTGGACTGTCACAAGTCCATGGGGCCGGATGAGATTCACCCGAGAGTGCTGAGGGAACTGGCGGAGGTGATAGCCGAGCCGCTTTCCATCATCTATCAGCGCTCCTTGTTGACTGGTGAAGTACCGGAAGACTGGAGGCTTGCCAATGTGACTCCCATCTACAAGAAGGGCTGTAAGGAGGACCCGGGGAACTACAGGCCTGTTAGCCTGACCTCGGTGCCAGGGAAGGTTATGGAACAGATTGTCTTGAGGGAGATCACGCGGCAAGTGCGGGACAACCGGGGGATCAGGCCTAGCCAGCATGGGTTCACGAAGGGCAGGTCCTGCTTGACCAACCTGATCTCCTTCTATGATCTAGTGACCCGCCTGGTGGATGAGGGAAAGGCTGTTGATGTAGTCTACCTAGACTTCAGCAAAGCCTTTGACACTGTCTCCCACACTATTCTCCTGCAGAAGCTGGCAGTCCGTGGCTTGGACAGGTACACTCTTGGCTGGGTAAGGAACTGGCTGGAGGGCCGGGCCCAGAGAGTGGTGGTGAATGGAGTTAAATCCAGCTGGCGACCGGTTACGAGTGGAGTTCCCCAGGGGTCGGTGCTGGGGCCTGTCCTGTTTAATATCTTTATTGATGACCTGGATGAGGGCATTGAGTGCACCCTCAGTAAGTTTGCAGATGACACCAAGCTGGCTGGAAGTGTCGATCTGCCTGAGGGTAGCGAGGCCCTACAGACAGATCTGGATAGGGTGGATAGCTGGGCTGAAGCCAATGGGATGAGATTCAACAAGACCAAATGCCGGGTCCTGCACTTTGGCCACAATAACCCCAGGCAACGCTACAGGCTTGGGGCAGAGTGGCTGGAAGACTGTGTAGAGGAAATGGACCTGTGGATATTGATTGATGCTCGGCTGAACATGAGCCAGCAGTGTGCCCAGGTGGCCAAGAAGGCCAATGGCATCCTGGCTTGTATCAGAAATAGTGTGACCATCAGGAACAGGGAAGTAATTGTCCCCCTGTACTCAGCACTGGTGAGGCCGCACCTCGAGTACTGTGTCCAGTTTTGGGCCCCTCGCTGGGGGCCCTGGAGCGTGTTCAGAGGCCCTGGAGCGTGTTCAGAGAAGGGCAGCAAAGCTGGTGAGGGGTCTGGAGCACAGGTCTTATGAGGAGCGGCTGAAGGAGCTGGGATTGTTCAGTCTAGAGAAGAGGAGGCTTGGGGGAGACCTTATTGATCTCTATAACTACCTGAAGTGAGGTTGTAGTGAGCTGGGGGTCAGCCTCTTCTCTCGTGTGACTAGTGATAGGACTAGAGGGAATGGCTTCAAGCTGCATCAGGGAAGGTTCAGGCTGGATGTTAGGAAATACTGCTTCTCTGAGAGAGTGGTCAGGCACTGGAATGGTCTGCCCAGAGAGGTGGTGGAGTCACCGACCCTGGAGGTGTTCAAAGAACGTTTGGATGTTGTGTTGAGGGACATGGTTTAGCGAGAACCATTGGTGATGGGAGAATGGTTGGACTGGATGATCCTGTGGGTCTTTTCCAACCTTAGTGATTCTATGATTCTATGATTCTGTGTTCATTGTATGGAAAAACTGCTTCCTTGGATCATTTTTATCAACACTCAGTAATTAATTCTCATAACGCTCCTGTAAGGATTAGCATCTGTTAAACATTTGTGCACATAGGCAAATGAATCCTATGTGACTTTTTTTGCTTATTTGTTTTTCCTCAAAGACACTTGAGAGATTTCAAGCTTCTTTAATACTTGGACACCAAAGGTTCTGTCCAGATTTTTGCATTACTTAATTCTGGCACTCTGAGAATCAGTACTTTTTCTCTCGTTCTTTGAAATATAGACCACCATGATAATAAAAATAAAATGTATTTCTACATTTAAGCCTCTTTACTTACATTGTATCAATACCCACTATTGTTCTTGTCTGAACTACTACCTCATTATGTTTAGCTTACCTTCAATTTCTTCACATAAAGGAGGCTTTAGGTTTAGTTTTTTTCTAATTGCTGTTTTCTGCCACAGGCGCAGCCCTTTTGTTTCTTATCCTTCACAGGAACAGACCTCACAGCCCATCTCATTTGGCCACCACAGCCAATGCTGACTTGGAAGTCTGCAATAATCTTAGAACTTCTTTTCCTAAGCATCCTAACAACATAAACTTCTTTGGAATTCTTCTGCCTAGACAGGGAAGTCTGCACTCTTGTCTGGGTTAACTATCTGGATCCATTTTTACTGTCAGTAAAAAAAAGTATAAAAAAAAGTATTTTTAGCTATTATTCATCTCGTCATAAGAAAATACTTCCTGTGTGAATAGGTAAATCAGGCCCTAAAATGCCCATTTGTTCTCTCTGATTCTATAGTGATTCTAGCTCACCAGCTTAGGTGAGCATGACAACACCACCCCTTAGTTTTCACAAGGGGCTACAAAAACTTCAACTGGCTCAAAAATTATAAAAAATTAAATGAGAAAATACAACAAAGACCTCTAGAACTTTTGTCCCAGGCTCTTTTTCTTATTTTTCTTGATCATTCCATTAACATTCAAGTTCACATTATGATTCTGTACATTTTTTTCTTCTAATTGTTAGGATGACTAGAAGTCATGTTCTCTACTCCTTAGACATTTTTTTTTCTTCTAAAATTGTTATCTTACTCTTTGAGCAACAGACTTCACAAATGCTCATTGACATTGAACAGTTAATTTTTTGATAAATTATTTACTAATAATTTTTAAACTCTGTGAAGTTATCGCAGTTTTACTGCTTGCAGTTTGGTAACACAAGAGTCAGTTACAAGCAGAAACAAAACTGAGTTTCAACTGTGAATCTCATATAGCTTTATTTTTTTTATACCACGTCTTTAAACCTTCAAGACCTTCCTGTTGGGAAAAATAAACATTTACAGGGAGAAGCACAACACAGGGTTTTTAAAGGACACCTTAACTTTGCTCTTTTGTTGTGTACTAAAATAATTTCAAGTAAAGGAAACTCAGTGTTATTCTGCTTCTTGCATCAAAAAACTGTAGCTATTACCAATGGTTAAACCGGCTGTGGCTGGGGATATCTGATGTTTCTCTGACCAACAGATGCCTTAATTTATTTTTAAAGATGCCAACATGCTTTTAGATTTTCACTGGGGCAGTATGAGGAGATGCAAAGCAGCTGTGCTCCCCAAAGCTGCAAACGGGTTCTTAGAGTACCTTCAGCTGAGTTCCAACAATTGCAATTTTTCTGCAGTTTCAAAATTCCTAACATTTCTAAATTCACATTTTTATTTTTCCCACCACCTGAGGATGCCATCTGCTGTTTATCTCAAATATATCCAACTTTCCATACAGTATTTCCTTGGGATGTTGTCAAATTCCATTTTGGTTGGAATTTGTTTTTCATTTTGTTTTATTTTAGGCTTATTTATTTAGTAATTAAACTGTGAATAGTACAAAGCACATGTGAGTTTTGCTGTATGTTTCTCTTCTGCAGTAATCTGTCAAGCAGCGTACTTTATAATGAAGAGGATAGCTCTTGTTTGAGCTGCTGATCACAGTCCTTATTAGCACCCATCAAGTGATGGCTCATAGGGATTAAGTCACACTTGAAATGTTCATTCTTGACTTACGATAAGGATCAAGTCACCTAGAACAGCTACTAAATATTTTCTGTGAAATATATTGGCTTGACTAGCAGAGCATTTTGGGATGGATTTTCCTAAGAAATGTTGACCTTTCAACAGCTAGTATTTTTTTTTTCCTTCAAATTGTCAGTGAAATGTGTTCATTTTAAAAGAAATACTGTGAGAAAGTCCTTTCAAGCTCCATGTGTAAATCCAGACAGATTATATTCTGATTACAACACACTTCAAATCAGAGCGAAATGCTGATGACTACTTATGTCACTAGGGTATTTTGATATGGATACTTTCTCAATCTATCCTTTCAGTGATAGCTCGCTTTAATTCTTTAAAGAAATGTGAGATACATCTAACCCACCCACAGCTTCTGAAAACTAGCTGTCTAACCATGGTAATCAAGGCCATATCTACACTCAAAGCAAAGAAACAACTGGACAGGGTAAGTACCTACTTTGAGCATGAAATAAGTCCTCCTTTGATAATGTATCTCCTTTGGCTTTGGAGGAAATTTGGACAACTTACCTGATAAAACAGTTAACTTTCAGGCGGGTAGACTTCATAAAACAACACGAGTAATGAAATGAAATGGGGGCTAGCCACTAGCAGCTTACTCTTCAGGTTGATCCTGAGGACAGTACTGCTTAGCATCTTCATTTATGACCTGGATGATGGAACAGAGCACATTCTCGGCAATTCTGCAAATTATACAAAACTGGGAGGAGTGGATGACAGACCAGATGATTGTATCGCCTTTAAAGGATCCTCAGTAGGCTTTAGAAATTGGAATTTCTTGAAGTGCAACAAACGGAAATGCATTGTTCTTATGCAAATGTACCATTTGGAGCTTTCTGCTGTGTAGAGAAATGTGCTTTTCTACTGGTCAGAGAAGCATGAGGATGGACCTGGGACTTCATTCAGCCACCCAGACACAGCCATCTACTGCAGTTTGGGATGAGCAAGTGTACTGTAGACAGCCATACAGGGCAGGAAAATGGAGACTGGCATGACAGGAAGAGGTCAGAAGATATTCTATGTTAATGCAAAGGCAACTCAAGCTCCTGTTAATTCTACTTGAAAAGCACCTTGTATAATCTGTAGTCTTGAACTAATTGACACCTGCAGCAATTCTTCTTGGCAATGTTGAGGTCTTGTAAAGCGTTCCAAACAATATCACAGTTGACATCATTAGAGTTCTGCATTTCTTGTGTAGTGGATGTGTGCAGAGCTTAAGACATGTGAGTTTGAGATATTACTTAAATCAGGATGAGTTAGTGAAGACATTCACTTTGAACTGATTCCTGTATCAGTGACTTCTCTGACAAAACATTTTTTCAGTTCAATAGAAAGAGACTTCAACCAACATATAAACTGTCCATTCTGAAAATCTTGCTTTAAAAACATGCAGAATCAATGAGAACACCAAGATTACATGCTTGGAGCAGGAAGGATTATCTACTAGCTAGATTATCTATTAGCTAGAACATAAACCTGGAAATTAGAGTGCACTGATTTAGCTTCCTTTTCTGTCACAATTGTTATATATTATCCTACATGTCAGTTCGCCCTTCTGTGCCTCTTATTCTCAGTTGTCAAATAATTCTTTTTTTTTTTTTAAATTCTGTGGGATATCATAAAACATATGAAGTGTCCAGATTTTACAGTGTTACTTGCCATAAATGTATCTTAGGCTGTCAATTTTGCACAGGTGAAGGGTACATTTTGTTAGAGAATTCAACAGTTATTTTATTGCTGTACTACACAACCGAGCAGAGCCAGCTCACAGTTTTATAGAATATAGTTTTGGTTTGTGGAGTTTTATTTTATTTTGTGTGTTTGTTTTATCACAAGTATAGTGGGGCTGTGCAGAACTAAGTAACTTCTGACAAAACTGGGAGAGAATGAGTGAAAGAGCCTGAAAGGGAGGTGAGGTACTGAATCAGAGCGTGCAGTCTGCTGCTAACAAGGTGCTGGAAAGAATTTGGATAATGTATTCTGCTTCTGGTAGAAATCATCATCCTAAAAGCCCCAGTTCCTCCTTTACAATAGCAACTGCCAATGACAGTTTGGCTAACTCAATTGTCCGTTGCCCAGAAAAATCCTCTTTTAATATTCCTAAAACCACCTCTGTAATAAAGGTGACATTATGCTCAGGCATTTGAGATTAAATTTAGTTTCATAAACAAAGGCTTCTCACAAAGGTCATGTGTGTCATTGCCCCCGAATTAGCACATATGACATAAGACCAGAAAGAGATCCTGTCTTCTTGGAGATTTGGCTGAAGATCAGGGTATCAGTGATTAGATTGATGAATCAGACTCTTGTTTTCAAGGTTTTAGAATTTTTCTGAAATAAAATTAAAATAAATAATAGCTTTTATGTCTCCACTAATGTTATATGTACTTAATTAGCAGCATAGAATCACAGAATCATCTAGACTGGAAAAGACCTTCAAGATTATAGAGATGAACCATCAATCTGAACTGCCAAGTCTCATCATTAAACCATGTCATGTCCAAGTGTGTCTTAAATACCTCCAGGGATGGGTATTTCACTACTTCCCCAGGAAGTAAGAATTTTCCAGTGCTTGGCCATGCATTCTATGAAGAATTTCTTCCTAATGCTTAATCTGATCTTTAACTTGTGCAACTTTCTGCTTCCTTGCATCCTATCTTTTGTCACCTGAGAAAAGGGACCAACACCTTCTTCACTGCAACTTCCTTTCCAGTAGTCGTAGAGTGATGAAGTCTCTCCTTAGCCTCCTTTTCTACAGATTAAACAACCGTAATTCCCTCAGTTGCTCCTCGTAATTCTAGTCCCCTCATGAGCTTCACTATTCTTCTCTGCGTGCCCTCCATCAATATCCCTGCAGTAATGGGCCCAAAACTGAGCACAGTTATTAAGTGTGGGTCTCATCTTTGACCCCAGGCTATTCCTCTGTGCAATAGTAAATACTGCACAGAACTGAAAGAAAACTTGTGTTTTTTAGGGATGGGATTTAAAGGATATTAGTAATCCTGGTTATCCAATTAGCTAACCAAATCTACGAGCCTAAACTCACATATATAAACTTGTCCTTTATTTCTTCAGTACCGTGGAGTGCACAGGAAATTAAAAAAAAAAATAAAAAGAGAAGAAACAAAGAAGAAGTAAATCTGTCCACCAACCAACACCAGCCAAAACAAACAAATAAAATATTCTACTTTCAAATAATCTTTGGTTGAGTATTCTAGCCTTATTTGCTCACAATAATGAATGAGTAGTTTTTCCCTAATCAGTAGTTTGGAGTAGAAGTATGGACTATTTTTGTTTTCTGATCACCTTAGACATTGTTAGAGTAATGCTTCAATTGATAGTCTGGCACTTCACTCCCACTTTTCTCCTCATACTACAATTTCAGAGTCAGTTAAGTTATCTGATGATGCTATTTAATTCTCTTATAAATAACAGGTTTTCAGAATGGGGGAACTGCTGCTCAAAAATTATAGCCCAACAGAACAATTTGGGAATTACTTTGGATGACACATACATATCTTTTATTTCAAAGTTTTTATTGTGCTGTTTTCATATGATCTTTGATTAAACAAAGAAGTTAGCTTCAGAAGAACTGTAGTAACAATGACAATTCTGTACAGAGTGATTTAGTATTGGCAGGATGTAAGCCTATACCATTCTGTTTCAGATCCAGTTTTTCTCAGATCAATAAAAATGTTAACATGCACAAAAGAAATGAAATTAATTTCCAAGCAGAAGAAAATTGTATGGCAAAAGTATAATTCTGCAAATATTGCAGTTAACTCTGTGCTAAGAGATCAGTATAAATTTCTGTAAACTTTGAAGTTATCTGGAACGTGTAATGTCTACCTAATAGATGCCATGTCTTTTCCTCCCTGCACCCCAAAAGCACATTATCCCACTGAGAACTTTAGAAGGGTTTCTAGTATCTTATTTGAAATATGAGTTGAATTGGTGGTATTTTTCTATATTAGAAAAATTACTGTCCTGCTGGTAAATCTTCAGTGCATGCTTAATGAATAGCATCAGTTTTCCACTAAAAGATCTTTAGAAATTTTAAGAACGTGATGGAATAAGTGATTTTCTTACCTTCAAGCCATTGTGCATTTTCTCTGAAAAGTCATCAGCTAGCCTTCTCATCTCTACCTGTCCGTCACTGTATTTAGAAGCCTGGGATATAAAGCAGGCAAATACTGAGCACTTTTTGCCCCTGTTTTGGCATATCTATGCTGTCTTTTGTGGGACTAATGATTTGGGAGGGGGAGGAGACCTTCAGTCGCTAATGTCATAATGACACCATAGATCACCTGAGGCATTCACATGTGGCCAGAAAATATGACATCAGACCCATGGGAAAGCAGTGACCTTCTGCAGCAGCATCTGGAGACCACATGGATTTCCTAAAACATCTCAAATGGTGCTAGGTGTCTGCACTGAGGATAACTGATTTACTCCACAGAATGATTCCTCTGTTCTGTTTTATACCTCTACATTGATATGAAATGAATCTCACTTCAGAACATTATTGAATATTAAAGAATGGTAGAATAATTAACTTCTTACTGACATTCACTTTATAAGTGTCAAAAAAGTGGGTTACAGTCTGCAGATGAGGTTATCTAAGGGTTGTTATATAAATTAGATTTTCACAAGCAATGAAAATGTCTGTAGTCTCCTTATAATCAATGAAAACCTGGGAGCAGATTCAGTTTTCTGAAAGGTGTTTAATGCTGTTTCAGATGATCAAAGATTTCCCATGTCTGTACATAACTGTCAAGTAAATCACAAGACCTACAAGTCATACAGTTTCTGAGCCAGCAGATAGAAGCTGAATAGGAGGTTACAGAGTGCCTACTATGACACTATACACCTAGACAAGGACAACTAAATAATGAATTGTTGGTTCAGTATAGCTACTTGAGTGTAGGCATCTAGAGTCCGCTTCAGGTTGCCTATTTGGCTTCCATATAAGTCTGCAGAAGGGTACTTGTCTAATGTTTGTTCTGTGTTGTATCTGCAGCATTGTAGGAGTGTCTGACATGTCCTGTTAATGCTTACACAGTGTTAGATGTTTATGGATGCACTTTTGAACCAAACCCAGGAATTCTGTTTAATATAACCAAGAGCAGCTGAAGGTCGGGGGCCCATTTCCCTTGCTGTAAGTGATGGGAACTCATGAATAAATAGGTTTCTATCTTGTTGTCAGAATAGCAGAACTTCTATTATAGCAGAACTGCCATACAGATGCTCTTCTGGGCTTGCTGTAAATGACAGTACAAGCCTGAGTTTTTCACACAAAAAATCATCTCAGACCCAGGACTATGTGGAAAGCAAGTTTGGACTTCTTTGACATGGTGGAGTCTTGCACCTGGGGAGGAATAACTGCACGCATCAGTACTGGTTAGGGGATGACCTGCTGGAGGTGAGTTCTGTGGAGAAGGACTGGAGGTCTGGTGGACAACAGATTGGCAATGAGCCAGCAGTGTCCCTTGTGGCTAAGAAGGCCAATGGTAACCTGGGGTGTGTTAAAAAGGAACGTGGGCAGCATATTGAAGGAGGTGATCCTCCCCCTCTATTCTGTCCTGATGAGGCCACATTTAGACTACTATGTCCAGTTCTGTGCTCCCCAGTTCTAAAAAGACAGGGATCTGCCAGAAGGGCCACAAAGATGATAAAGGGCAGGAGCATCTCCTAAATGAAGAAAGGCTGAGTAACTTGG
This sequence comes from Pavo muticus, assembly GCA_016647715.1. Lineage (NCBI taxonomy): Eukaryota > Metazoa > Chordata > Aves > Galliformes > Phasianidae > Pavo > Pavo muticus. The sequence continues at coordinate 70,789 of JACDJE010000509.1, read as the reverse complement.
GTCTGTTCAACCTGGGGGAAAGACAGATGAGGGATATGATAAATGTTCATAAATATCTAAAGGGAGGTGGGAGGCAAATGAATGAAGCCAGGCTTATCTTGGTGGTGCATAGCAGTAGGACAAGGAGTAATGGCCTAGAACTTGAACATAGGAAGTTCCGTACTAGCATGTGGAAGATCTTCTTTATGCACAAGAAAGACGTGGAACTCTTGGAGCAGGTCTAGAGGAGGGCCACTAAGATGATCAGAAGGCTGGAGCACCTCTTCTGTGAGGAAAGGTTGAGGGAACTGGGCTTGTTTAGCTTGGAGAAGAGGAGGCTCCAGGGAGACCTCATTGTGGCCTTCCAATACTTGACGGGAGTGTATAAACAGGAGGAGGTACAACTGTTTACGAGGGTGGATAGTGATAGGATGAGGGGGAATGGTTTTAAACTAAGACAGTGGAGGTTTAGTTTAGGTGTTAGGAGGAAGTTTTTCACTCAGAGGGTGGTAACACACTGGAACAGTTTGCCCAAGGAGGTTGTGGATGCCCCATCCCTGGAGGCATTCAAGGCCAGGCTGGATGTGGCTCTGTGCAGCCTGGTCTGGTAGTTGGTGACCCTGCACATAGCAGGAGGGTTGAAACTAGTTGATCTTTGAGGTCCTTTTCAACCCAGGCCATTCTATGATTCTATGATTCTATGGTAAGGGTGATGGAGCACTGGAACAGGTTGCCCAGAGAGGCTGTGGAGTCTCATTCTGTGGACATATTCAAGACCAGTCTGTACGTCTACCTGTGCAACTTATTGTAGTGATCCTGCTTTAGCAGAGGGGTTGGACTAAATGATCTCTTGGTCTCTTCTAACCCTGTGATTCTGCGATTCTGTGTGAGACATTAGCCCTTATTTGGAGGCTAAATCTGATTTACTCTCTAGTGATTTCAATTGTTCTTTTTTGTCCATAACAAAGCTCAGTAAAACTTTCAACAGAGTTCAAAAAAAGTAGAAAATAATTTCTTTTTGTGCTGATTCACCAGAGTGAAGATATTTGAGAGGAAGTACAAAACAGAATAATTCGGTTGAAAGGGATCTCCAGAGAACACAGGATCCAACTTCTGGCTCAGAGCAGGCCCACCAGCCTGCAAAAACCTACAAGCAACATGCACAAGCGGTATGTGAAAAGGGCTACTGGACAGTAGTATAACCAACTTTCATACTCCTTTTTTGAGTCCTTCAAGTAGGCAAGCCCTGTTAGTTAATCTCCAGCTAATCTCCTTCCTGATTTATTTCAGCTCAATCCCTTTCTTTTTTTTCTCACTAAAAACAACCTCTTCAACTACTGAATCAAATCCTTTTGCAGTCCTACTGTTCTCGGTAGGAGGTAGCCATTCATTATAATGACATTTAGATAAAAGAGTACATATTTTAGTTTACAGTAGAGTCTTTATAGATGGTTTTAAAATACATTTATAACAGAGTAAAGTAGAGTTAAATAGTAAAGGATTTCCTCTGCACTTTTCAATATGCAAAGAAAGACAGACATGTTAGGAAGCAGCAGATGCCTCATTGTCTGCATGAGAATTCACTGAAGGGGAGCTGAGAGAATTATGAATATTATCTGTTAATGATTAGTCTTATGTACTCTTTATATTTTAGTGCAAAGTCTTTTCGTTTGTTCAGGGAAATACAATGCACAAGTAAACTTCAAAATATTTATAGACAAGAGGGCAAAAATTTAGGAACAGACTGTCAGCTCATGTAAATCCAACTCCTTGTCCCTGATCCTTCCTACGAATTCCAGACAAGACTTTTGAAGTTCTCTTAAGGTCTCTAGCGCTGACATCTCCATGTGATCATTTATATCCATCATCTATATTGAAATTCATCTTCAAAAGGCAAAATGTTTTCTTTGCATTTTCTTTTTTCTCCTGAGGATTTTTATGTTATGATTTTTTTTTTCAAATTATTTTATGATTGTATTTTTTTTTTGGTGAGGCATAACTATTTATTGTTTAAAATATTTTCAGTTTATAGATAACACATTTTAACTGCAAACTAGAAATTTTTATCCTCAGCTGCAAAACTTTAAAGTGTTTCATATTATAATGAAAAGGGGGAAAAGGACTTATTCTGAGAAAGAAACCAAAAAACAAAACACAACCATATTCTTACCTCTGTTCATAGCAGCTGTTGTTCTTATCTGAATAGAATTTCTCAGAATTTCTCAGTGAAATGAAAAGGATTTTTATTCTTTAGAAATTTCAGGAGACAAATGGTTTCTTCACATTTCACCATGCAAAGCAGAACAAACATGCCTACTTGGAAATGCAACACTGTCTGCAGCAACTAGGTGCAAAACTATTTTGAAACTGCTCATTTCTTTTTCTGGCTTAGCAAAGCCTCTGATCATTCTGTAACTATAGCAACACAACCACAAGCTGCTCACTTTTAGACACTTTTTGTGCATTGTCTATTTTTTTTTTCCAGAATATAAAAAGATAATGAGATACAGGCATTTTGCTTTGTTTGCCTTGTTAAGCTATATTTAAATAATAAGTAATAAACAGAACAAATTAAAAACCATCCTATTTCTAAATGCTTTTAATGTTAATTATATTTACATATAGACTTAGGGGAGGTGATTCATTTTCCTGAATGTAGGCACATATAGACATTCAAAATGTCTTAAAGGCTCCCACCTGGTATCCAGATGCCACAGCAGAGGAGTACATGTCTGGGAATCTGTACAATTCTTAGAACTAGACACTTATATTTAGGTGACTGAATTGCATCAAAACCTAAGTAAGTATTTTTCAAATTATCCTAGACTCCTGCTGTATGCTAACAAAACAAATGAATATTAGTTTAATGTTAAGCATTCAGTCCAGGTAATGGCACGATATACCCTTCTGCAACATACTGAGCATGACAATTTCGCATGTCATAAAACTCAATAGGTTGTCTTTTACTCAAAAATTTCCTTCTAATAGAGTCTTCTTAAAATACTACAAAGCATAAATGTTGGAGAAGAATGCAAAGATTTGCCTGCCTGCTAGAAGCTTAGTTCAGCTTTTCATATAGAGGCTTCTCATGCTGTTTAAGAAGGCGTTTTTTTTTCCATGCCAGAGTGCTGCAGATGTCCTGCAGGTCCTGTGTTATCTTTGCCAGTCTGTGAGGATGTCTCATTGTAGAGCAATTATCAGTTCTGCAGGAACTACTCAGGTCACACGTATTCACGTTCCTTCAAACTATGTCATAAAGATCTAATCAGGAGTCAGGAGACTACATCTATACATACAGGAAACAACACCTATAAATAAGCGTATGTCTCTCAATCTTATTTGATTCAATATTTAAAACTAAAACCTAAGATTATTTGAGGCGTCCTAAGGTACCTGATACATTAACACAGGAATGACAAATAAAACTAGATCTGCAAAAGATTGTGGTTCTCTACAGCAGCAGCTGAAAGAAAAGTGGAATATACTAGGACATTTCAAAAGGTGTAAGGAATTCAGAAGTTGAGTTAAACTGTGAAGATTTGTGAGGACAGATACAATCCTAAGAGAGTTTATTCATTGTTTTAAACATGTCAAAGATATGTAAATAAATGGGCAAAAGCACAGAACCTATGAAAAATATCTACTCTTAATACTACAGTTTAAAAAAAAAAAACACAACATAAAACACTAATAGTAAGCATCTTGTTTTGCTGGCAAGAGGAAAGGTATATTAAAGGAGTAATAAGTCACATGCTCTGATGTTAAAAGTCTCAAATTCATAGACAGGCCCAGTAAAAGCCATGCATCCTCTCAGTTAGACAGATGTAAGCTCTGATCATTATCTGAGCATTCAAGATGCAGAGAGTAAAACAGGACATGTACAGCATGGCCATTCACCATTCATTTCTTGACTTTCTTTGTAGTCTCTAGAAAGAAGCAGAAAAGCTTAGGGAGCAACTCGCCACTGGTCTAGATTTGTTGGAATACGTTGAATTACAGATTAGCAAGGTTTATATCTCTGCATAACTGAGGCCAGAGTGATTCGAGTACAGCACACTCATACTCTGAATGAGATGGATCTCTGAGAACGAAAGAAAACATTTTGCAGCATGTTTTCATATTGACTGCCAAAAGACTAAAAGAATAATAAATATCTGCAATTAAATGAATTGTAAAATGGTACATTAGGACTCTTTCTACTTCTTTATAAAATAAATGTTCGAATTCAACACAATATGTCTTTTGTTTTTCGTAATCATTCTGATAAAGAGAAAAGCCTGTCCCCAGCTTTTCAGTTTTTGAATCCATTTCTCCAAGTGAAGTGCGGGAAAATATGAAAAATTCCCCTCCTTTTTTTTTTTTTCACTTCCAAATTTTTTTTTGTTCATACACAGAGATACAAACAAAAACTTTTTTTCATCTTCTACTTCTTAAATTATAATAAATTATAGCACATTATCTACACATTATCTTATTCTTATTTCCTGTTGGAGAGCATGAAAATAGCTTTATTTATTGTTTATACCGAGGAAATTAAGGAAATAAATGTTTGCAAGACTACGTTATAGCCATGTAAGCTTCCCTCTCAGTGAAAGTTTCACTAAGTCTTTTTGTTGGTCTTTCCTGTATTAGTTAAAGAAATTACTAGTATCCAAATCAAGAGAAGGAGAGATTTGCTTTCTCTTCCAGATCACCTGAAATCAAACTAGGTGATTTAAGCAACTTTCCAATGTATGTAAGCCACTAAACAATGAGTTGTTGTAGGAAATGAGCATGATCAGTGACTGACCACGGTAGCGCTGGAACAGGTTGCCTGGAGAGGTTGTGGAGTCTTTTCCATGGAGATATTCAAGACCTGTCTGGATGCCTGCCTTTGTGACCTATTGTAGGTTACTTACTTCAGCAAGGGGTTGGACTTGATGATCTCTTGATGTCCCTTGCAACCCCTGCAATTCTATGATTCTGTGATTCTTTGAAATGACTAAATAATGATATACCAGTCACACAATGGCATACTGATCACAGAAATTAATGTTGACTCAAAGGTAATTATCGGAAGTTTGAAGTCACCTTTTCTAATAAGGAATACCACTCATCATCAGATAAATAGCTATAAGCACTTGCAGACTGATTCCTCACTTTTTAAATTTTTTTTATTTCAATAAACACCAAAAGGATTAACCACAACTTTCCCTCCTTGATCAAGAGATAGAAGCATCACTCTTATGAGCAGAAGCTGAGAGAGCTGCGACTGTTCAGCCTGGGGAACAGGAGTCTCAGGGAATCTTACCAATATCTGTAAATGCCTGAAGGGGAAGTACATCGAAGGTGGAGCCAGGCTCTTTACAGTTGTGCCCAGTGACAGAACAAGATACAATAGGCACAAACTAGAACACAGGAAGTTACCTCTGAACACCACAAAGCAATTCTCTGGTGCATGGGTGGTGGAGCTCTGGCACAGATTGCCCGGAGAGGTTGTGAGGTGTCTTCCTTCGAGATCTTTGAAAGCTGCCTGATCTGTTGAGATTATATAGTTCTGGTCTTGTTAGCACAGTTAACAAGAGTAAGTAGGAAAAAAAATAATTGCCCATTCAGTTATACTGATTTTTTAATAGACTCATTTCAGTATACTTATGCTTTTCCTATAAGTTACTAAGGAACACATTTGAAAAAAACTGACTAATGACATGTGAGATTATATATATGGTTAAAAATTATTACACACTGTGAAATGTGTCCTTGCAATGTTATTAAGTGAACTGGCTTCACTACAAACATAGTATAATCATCATGGCTGATGGAGTTCAAAAAAAGAATTAATCACACTTTGTTTTGGTTCAGCAAAGATAGCTGTGTCAAAGGTTTCATATTTAGCTACAAAGATTTAGGCCGAAGGAGAGCATAAGGAGAGCCGATATTAATTCAATATTATATTTTCTTTACAGTTTAACAAGTACACTAATTATTTAACAAATTCACCAATGAATGTGTTCTGAAAAACAGGATACAGAACAAAAAATTGAATATAAACATTTTAGGATTCAGTGCAGAGATCTTTCAGTTTAAACTGTCTTTCAAACAGCTACTGAACCTTATTTATGCAGTATAAACAACATGTGAAATTACAATTTAGATTAGTCTATATTCATTCCTCTCTACACATAGATCAGGAGAGTAAGAAAGTGCTAGCCCTTGCTTTTAGGTGTACAATTCAAGACAGGTTTGGGGCTTAAGTAATATCTATCTTTCTTATCTAAGTTCTGGCTCGGTCTCTTCTTTCCTTAATACTCTCATTTATTTAATTTTAATTTTAATTTTATTTATTTATTTATTCTAAGAATGTCAGCAATTAAACCTGTACAAAGGTTTAAACTTATTTTGTATTTCATAAAATTAGGATTTGATTTAGTGTTAGGATTCCACTGTAGGAGGAAAAAATGACTGTCAGGGGACTTACAGTGAACATTATCCCCTCGATAGTTATTCAGATTTATACTTCATCTTACATACAATGCTATTGCCACTTAGGCTCTATTATCCTATATAAGCTATTACTGACTTTTAAGGTGCCACATGTTTAATTGCATATGTCTAATGGTATGTAAGGAAGGAACTGCAGGGAATGTTCAGATAATCTTCCTTCCATTAATATCATTATAGAGCAAAAGTGAGTCCTTTTCTTAAGAGTGAACCCAGAGCTGATGTAGGATCACCTGTCAGAACCTAGCCTCAACCACCTGGATAGATTTTATTATAGTGAAGATGAATGTGAAGGGTTTCCCGGAGTATTTGCATATTTTAATATGTGCTTGTCTTTGTCTCCAGTTGTTATCTTGGCTCCTCTGGCAGAACAGGTTCATTGTATGCAAGGATAAAACATTCCTAATCTTTGTCTTAGATATGATCATACACTTCACTTTGATGTCATTACAAATGGTTTCTTAGCATGAAAGTGTTGAATTGGGTTCATTTGATGGATGACATCGTTCACTTCATTTTCCTTTTATTCTTTTTTTTAAAATTTATTTTTATTTACTTGTCATAGTTGGATTAAGACTCAGTTATCTCAGTCTCAGGAATCAGCAGATAGTNTTTTGAGTAAACTTACAGTAGAGGGAGTTGTTTTTTTCTAAACACATCAAAGATTTCCTGGTGGAGTCTAATACTCCAGAAGGCCATTTAAATAGATTATCTGGATAGTTTTTAAAAATAAATTTATTTAGATTTGAACAAATAAGATATGTATCAATTGACCAAGCTTCTAGTCTGTTTCTAACTGCTGGTATCATTGCAATAGACTATCAACACATAAACTTGTTTACTGCTGGTATGGTTGACTTTGAGTTCATAGTGTCTACTGACTAAAGTAAGAGGGGCTTTATATGAAAAGTGACATTGTCATTAAACTTAATGTTCTTATTTCTTATGGTTAACACTGGTGTACTGACGTATACGTGAAAGAAAGCAGCAAAACAACAAATATCAGCTGAGAGGAAATGTCATTGTTTAACAGTGAGAGCACAGAGCTCTGCAATTTTGATTGATTTTCAAGGACTGCTCCAAACAGAATGCATTAAGATACCCTATATCAGAGATTCTGATAAATAGAACTACAAGATCCAGATAAGGAACAAAAGGTTATAAATAGGTATAAGTAAGAAACAGTTTCTGGACTCTCAACTGATGAAGAAAAAATACCTGCAAACAGAAAAGAAACAAAGCTTTTAATGGGGGGAATCAGGCACACAAAACAGAAGCATAAGAAAGACAAAGACCTATTATAGCGTGTCCCGAAGAGGTCCACAAAAACGACCAGAGAGCTGGAATAACTCTTTATGAAGACAGGCTGAGAGATGGGGTTGTTTAGCCTGCAGAAGCAAAGGACCATGTCAGGGGGATTGAAACTAGATGATCTTTATGGTCCCTTTCAACCCAAACAATTCTATGATTCTAAACATGACTGCTTCTTCTAATGAAATTTTCAACCAAATGGTTTTCATCTACCTATCAACCTCAGACATGTACGGGGAGAATGTGTTGCTTTATGCCATTACTGCTCTGATAACTGCCAGCTCAAATCACTCTACATACTTACCTGTCCATTCATAGAACATAATTTTGCAGAATGCAAACTTTAACAAGTCTACATTTCCAAATGAAGAACTACATGCCATCATTTTGCATTTCAGAGTATGGGAAGCTATTTCAGAGCTGTTATATCTTCCATGACCCCAGAAATCTTCAGAGTCAAATGAGATCCCTTGAATCTTTAAGAGAGAGAAGAAAAAAAAAAAAAAAAGTCATTTTTGGCTATCTGTTATATATTTTTAGAAGCTGTAAAATACTTAAAGCTGTGTACTGCACCTCATCCTGGACAGAGCAAGAAGGATTAAGGAAGCCTGAATACTTCATATATTGTCTTTTTACATCTTTCTCAGTAATGTGTGACAAGAAGGAAAACTTAGATACAACAAGAAAGTATTAGGGTTTGCCAAATATTTTCTGTGAACTTTTTTGGACAGAAAATCACATTTTCATTAAATACATTCTTACAATGTCTGCTCTCCTCAACCTTTCAATTTTAATCAGATAACAAAAACTTCAACATTTTCATCGAAAAGGCAATTCTCCTGTTTGACTGTACCTAGGAATTACCAATTTCAAAAGGTAATTTTCTAAGCTGAGTCACAATGAATGTGATTATTTACAATCAACACTAGCCCTCACTGAGGAATACGAGGAGTCTTTATTAAAAGCAGAAATAAATAGTACATGCAAGCCATAAAGTGAATAAATCTGACATGTAGCTTGTAACTGCACACAGTGCTCTGCACATGACATTCCCATTTTTCCTATTGCAGGTATCAACCCAATTTTTCCCCCTCTTTAGTGTTTGAAATGTATTTTCCTTCTCCGGCATCACTATTCAACCAAAAGTTGTTTGTGAATGAAGAAGCTGAACCAGAGAGACGAATTTAAATAATAATCAAAAAATCAAACACTTAAAGTCAATTATAACGAAGGGGTTGTTTAGTTTCTGCTCTAATTCTAAAATTTTAGTGTACATTAGCACTTTAATTGAACATCTTGCAGGGAAAGAATACATCCCATAAAGCTTTATGTGTTGTATAACTACAAGATGCATACACAAAAGGGATATCATGCAATGGACAATCTTTGTTTGCTGTCAGTCTTAATTGGTTCAATAACACTAGCTTTTCTGCTTGGCTGAAGGCAGAACTGGAACTTTGTAAAGGAGGCAGTTTTTTATTTCTTCATATTTTAACTTAAACAACAACAACAACAAAAACACCAAACAAACCCCTCCCAATTTCTTTATAATCTACTTCATGTCAATTCCCTCAGGTTGCTAGCTTCATTCTAATTCTATTTTTTAAACAAAGGCAGTTGGTTCTTGTTCTTCTTAGCTACCTTTTGCTTAACCCCTAATTTGAATCTGCCAGTCCTTCCTGTATGTCATTTGGAAATACACTAGTAAGTAAGAAAGAAGTTCATTTTACAGAAGAACAAATGTCTTTTTATTCCCTTTATTGTCTTGTCCTGTGCCTCTTGATGAATATTTTACTTCTTTGCCATATAATATCAGGGAATAAATCCATCTCCCTCCAGCCATGCACACACATTCACAAAAACAACAGAAAATGCAAAAATTGATATTGCAGGCGTAATAATACTTCAGACTAACAGCACAGAAAGACAAACTGGAGTGAAATCTAGCTCTTGTATAAATTGGTCTGTCACACTGCCATTCCCTTCACTAGGTCAGGATCATTTGGGTCTTTATTTATTTATTTCTTTTAATGTTGCATCTTTCAATACTTACATTTAAAATGCAAAAAGGAAAAACCAAACAAATAAATGCCACCTGCCCATGGTAGCTACAGTATCTTACACCATTTATTGATAACAGTGATCTAAACTATTATTCTTTCACTTTAAGACTTTAGGGATCATTTAAGACAGATATTTCAAGTAGTTTTCCTGCATTATATATCAGAACATGGAATCTGAGGTTACTTGTCTCTTGCAGTCAGGGCTGTAACTAAAACAGCAGGTATCTTGAAATTCGCTGTAACTCGTGAGAAAAAGCATCTTCTACTATCACAACTGGAAAACTAAGGATAGGAGTCAGGGAGAAGACAAGCATGTGATAATGAATTATAATCCAAATAGATTTGAATAACCTGTAGCCAAAAATCTTTTATAAAGCACACATACATTGTTACTTCATTCTCTTAGCAAAGAAGTAAACTTCCTATGCTTATGTAGGATAGTAATTCTCATTATCTCATGAAGAAGTAATATTTTTATACCATTCCAGTTAACCAAAATTGATCTAAACTTGAAAAATGTGTTTCTTTGTTTTGTTTTGGATTTTTCTTTTTTAATTTGAAATTCATCTATAAATCTTTGTCTATAGAATTTACCTGGAGCATATTACAGTTAAAAGAAATTGCTGTCCTACTGCATGATAAGATTCTGCTTCCCTTTTTACTGACATCTCATGGTTTTTTAACATTGATCTAAGTATGAGTAGGCCCTGGAATTACATTCAGAGTCTTTGTTTCAAATACAAATGCTTATTTCATAAAATGAGCTGATTGACGATAGTAACTATTCTCATGCTGGAGAACACAACAATGAAGATATTGTATTCCAGGTGACTAACAATCAAGTGTTTCACTAGGAAGAAAATTCATGCTTGTGTTCAAAACAAGTCATGAAAGGAATAAAATGGTGTTTCTGATTTATCTGCATTTCAGAAATGTAGTTCAAGCGTTTGAGGAAAAAAAAAAGATAATAGAAATTGTTAAAAAATTCAAATAAAAATGCTTGTATGATCTGGAAAACATTACCTCTGTGGAAAAAAAAAAAAAAAAAAAAGTGAACTTACAAAACTCCAGCTGTTTAAAAAATGTTTAAACTAATTGAGGGATGGAGATCTTTTATTTCAAATATATGGAGAATAATTCTGCAAAGAGGATGGAGAGAAACAAGTCTTCCATGTTCGTGATGGCTCCAGCACAGAAATAAAAAGTTAAACTATATCAGGGAAAAAATACTAGTTTATACCACTGGAAAAAAAAAAAAAACAAAACTCCTTTTGGGTGATGAAGTACCAGAATACATTATTTAGGTTCTGAAAAACATCTACTCTTAAAGGGAAACAGGAGCTAAAGAAACCTGGTATAGGTGATTCCCTTGATGGCTGGATGAACTCACTGTCTTCTAGCCTGTTGTAGGCTCTGATAAGAATATATTTTTCTTTTATAAATACCATCTGCAGAAACTGCCTTTGTTCTATGTGATATGTTTTGCAGGAATGCACTGCATTGTTCTTTGCTTTTGCTTTTTGTTTTTAATAAATCTACAGATTATTCAAATCTAATGATTAATTCAGTATTGGAAAGTATCAAGGTTTGTAATACCAATACTTCCTGCATAGTTTCTCACTACATTGTAGTCTTAGAAACATGTATTTTCAGTATTTTACTTTGCCAAATAAATAAATTTGTTGGTATTAATTTGTAATTAAAGATTTTTTGGAATGTAAGAGTATGCAGATTTTATAATGTTTTGGAAATATTATCTCTATACAATCTATGAGTTCCACTAAACTATATGGGCATGTTTTAATGTGTCAGCAAGGAGCTAGAAAAGGTTTACTTACTCTTTGCCTTTTTTTTTTTTTTTTCCCCTGGGAGAGAATACACTAAAAATATAAATATATATATTTCATCCAGGTTGGGCTTCTATGGCTTCTACCAGTAGCTTTGTCCTAGTTACGGGTCTACATGTAGGATATTTACATATTCAGTTTTTTTTTCTTTTATTTATGGTCAAAATCAGTTCATATGCCTTTTTGAGCTTCTTAAGTCTCTTGAGCTTTGCATTTTTCCAAACACTTAAAAATGTTCTCTACCTCTTTTAAGCTGCAGACATAGAACTGTTCACATTAAAATGGGAACAATGCTCCAGAATCAACCTCATATGTTATAGAGAGTAAACCCATTTCATCTCTTATCAGATTACTTTTTTCTAGGTCTGGATTTGTACTCACAAAAGCCACATTAGTCCTGTTAGCACAGTATCACAATGCAAGTTCAGGGCAAATTATTAGGACTTTTCGTAGTTAACTGCATTCCAGGACAAAGTGCCTCGATCAATCAGGTAAGCCCATTTCTCATAGTGACCAGGGAGCTGCTATTTGGCTGTTTAAAAATTCATTTCTTTTTGATTGTATATTCATACTAAGAAAACAAAAGGCTCTGCATGCTTATTTATGATACTCAAAGTGTTGGGAAGAGGGAGTGAAGAGGAGGAAATGAAAAAAATTGGTACTAGCGGCATAGAAAAGCAAATAGCAATTTTGTATTCTTTATTTTATTCAGTACTGATGTCAAGCTACCCTCCTTATAAATTTTCCTTAACACCTTTTGACACATTATTGTAACAAAAGTATTTCTGAAGTCTTCTAGACTTTCCTGGCTTCTGCCTTTCTCAGAACCTCATGATCTGCTGTACCATCTGACCTAGCAATTGTCTTATATGAGATTAGATTTGTTGGTTTATTCCTAATTATCTTTCGCATTGTATGCATATTATTTGGAACACTATCTCCATATTCTCATTAAATGAGTTATAGAATCATAAAATAATTTGAGTTAGACAAGTCTTCTGGAAATCTTTAATTCGACTTCCTGATTGAACAAAAGCTATCTTTAAATTTAAATTTGTTCCTTGACAAGAGTAGTTTTGAAATGTACAAGGACAGAGATTCCACAGCCTCTCAGGGACACAAATCCAGCTCCTGTCTACCTTCCTTACAAAATTATTTGCCTCTATTCAAAGATAATTTCCATTCCCTGAGGATGTTATTGCTTCTTCTTCTTCTTCTTTTTTNTTTTTTTTTAATTAAGAGAAAAAAAAGATAAAACAGAACTGTACCTTCAGTCCTTTCAGTCAAGCTTTTTCTGACACCAGATTTGAAATAACTACATTGCCTCCATATTTTGAGTAAACTTACAGTAGAGGGAGTTGTTTTTTTCTAAACACATCAAAGATTTCCTGGTGGAGTCTAATACTCCAGAAGGCCATTTAAATAGATTATCTGGATAGTTTTTAAAAATAAATTTATTTAGATTTGAACAAATAAGATATGTATCAATTGACCAAGCTTCTAGTCTGTTTCTAACTGCTGGTATCATTGCAATAGACTATCAACACATAAACTTGTTTACTGCTGGTATGGTTGACTTTGAGTTCATAGTGTCTACTGACTAAAGTAAGAGGGGCTTTATATGAAAAGTGACATTGTCATTAAACTTAATGTTCTTATTTCTTATGGTTAACACTGGTGTACTGACGTATACGTGAAAGAAAGCAGCAAAACAACAAATATCAGCTGAGAGGAAATGTCATTGTTTAACAGTGAGAGCACAGAGCTCTGCAATTTTGATTGATTTTCAAGGACTGCTCCAAACAGAATGCATTAAGATACCCTATATCAGAGATTCTGATAAATAGAACTACAAGATCCAGATAAGGAACAAAAGGTTATAAATAGGTATAAGTAAGAAACAGTTTCTGGACTCTCAACTGATGAAGAAAAAATACCTGCAAACAGAAAAGAAACAAAGCTTTTAATGGGGGGAATCAGGCACACATAACAGAAGCATAAGAAAGACAAAGACCTATTATAGCGTGTCCCGAAGAGGTCCACAAAAACGACCAGAGAGCTGGAATAACTCTTTATGAAGACAGGCTGAGAGATGGGGTTGTTTAGCCTGCAGAAGCAAAGGACCATGTCAGGGGGATTGAAACTAGATGATCTTTATGGTCCCTTTCAACCCAAACAATTCTATGATTCTAAACATGACTGCTTCTTCTAATGAAATTTTCAACCAAATGGTTTTCATCTACCTATCAACCTCAGACATGTACGGGGAGAATGTGTTGCTTTATGCCATTACTGCTCTGATAACTGCCAGCTCAAATCACTCTACATACTTACCTGTCCATTCATAGAACATAATTTTGCAGAATGCAAACTTTAACAAGTCTACATTTCCAAATGAAGAACTACATGCCATCATTTTGCATTTCAGAGTATGGGAAGCTATTTCAGAGCTGTTATATCTTCCATGACCCCAGAAATCTTCAGAGTCAAATGAGATCCCTTGAATCTTTAAGAGAGAGAAGAAAAAAAAAAAAAAAAGTCATTTTTGGCTATCTGTTATATATTTTTAGAAGCTGTAAAATACTTAAAGCTGTGTACTGCACCTCATCCTGGACAGAGCAAGAAGGATTAAGGAAGCCTGAATACTTCATATATTGTCTTTTTACATCTTTCTCAGTAATGTGTGACAAGAAGGAAAACTTAGATACAACAAGAAAGTATTAGGGTTTGCCAAATATTTTCTGTGAACTTTTTTGGACAGAAAATCACATTTTCATTAAATACATTCTTACAATGTCTGCTCTCCTCAACCTTTCAATTTTAATCAGATAACAAAAACTTCAACATTTTCATCGAAAAGGCAATTCTCCTGTTTGACTGTACCTAGGAATTACCAATTTCAAAAGGTAATTTTCTAAGCTGAGTCACAATGAATGTGATTATTTACAATCAACACTAGCCCTCACTGAGGAATACGAGGAGTCTTTATTAAAAGCAGAAATAAATAGTACATGCAAGCCATAAAGTGAATAAATCTGACATGTAGCTTGTAACTGCACACAGTGCTCTGCACATGACATTCCCATTTTTCCTATTGCAGGTATCAACCCAATTTTTCCCCCTCTTTAGTGTTTGAAATGTATTTTCCTTCTCCGGCATCACTATTCAACCAAAAGTTGTTTGTGAATGAAGAAGCTGAACCAGAGAGACGAATTTAAATAATAATCAAAAAATCAAACACTTAAAGTCAATTATAACGAAGGGGTTGTTTAGTTTCTGCTCTAATTCTAAAATTTTAGTGTACATTAGCACTTTAATTGAACATCTTGCAGGGAAAGAATACATCCCATAAAGCTTTATGTGTTGTATAACTACAAGATGCATACACAAAAGGGATATCATGTAATGGACAATCTTTGTTTGCTGTCAGTCTTAATTGGTTCAATAACACTAGCTTTTCTGCTTGGCTGAAGGCAGAACTGGAACTTTGTAAAGGAGGCAGTTTTTTATTTCTTCATATTTTAACTTAAACAACAACAACAACAAAAACACCAAACAAACCCCTCCCAATTTCTTTATAATCTACTTCATGTCAATTCCCTCAGGTTGCTAGCTTCATTCTAATTCTATTTTTTAAACAAAGGCAGTTGGTTCTTGTTCTTCTTAGCTACCTTTTGCTTAACCCCTAATTTGAATCTGCCAGTCCTTCCTGTATGTCATTTGGAAATACACTAGTAAGTAAGAAAGAAGTTCATTTTACAGAAGAACAAATGTCTTTTTATTCCCTTTATTGTCTTGTCCTGTGCCTCTTGATGAATATTTTACTTCTTTGCCATATAATATCAGGGAATAAATCCATCTCCCTCCAGCCATGCACACACATTCACAAAAACAACAGAAAATGCAAAAATTGATATTGCAGGCGTAATAATACTTCAGACTAACAGCACAGAAAGACAAACTGGAGTGAAATCTAGCTCTTGTATAAATTGGTCTGTCACACTGCCATTCCCTTCACTAGGTCAGGATCATTTGGGTCTTTATTTATTTATTTCTTTTAATGTTGCATCTTTCAATACTTACATTTAAAATGCAAAAAGGAAAAACCAAACAAATAAATGCCACCTGCCCATGGTAGCTACAGTATCTTACACCATTTATTGATAACAGTGATCTAAACTATTATTCTTTCACTTTAAGACTTTAGGGATCATTTAAGACAGATATTTCAAGTAGTTTTCCTGCATTATATATCAGAACATGGAATCTGAGGTTACTTGTCTCTTGCAGTCAGGGCTGTAACTAAAACAGCAGGTATCTTGAAATTCGCTGTAACTCGTGAGAAAAAGCATCTTCTACTATCACAACTGGAAAACTAAGGATAGGAGTCAGGGAGAAGACAAGCATGTGATAATGAATTATAATCCAAATAGATTTGAATAACCTGTAGCCAAAAATCTTTTATAAAGCACACATACATTGTTACTTCATTCTCTTAGCAAAGAAGTAAACTTCCTATGCTTATGTAGGATAGTAATTCTCATTATCTCATGAAGAAGTAATATTTTTATACCATTCCAGTTAACCAAAATTGATCTAAACTTGAAAAATGTGTTTCTTTGTTTTGTTTTGGATTTTTCTTTTTTAATTTGAAATTCATCTATAAATCTTTGTCTATAGAATTTACCTGGAGCATATTACAGTTAAAAGAAATTGCTGTCCTACTGCATGATAAGATTCTGCTTCCCTTTTTACTGACATCTCATGGTTTTTTAACATTGATCTAAGTATGAGTAGGCCCTGGAATTACATTCAGAGTCTTTGTTTCAAATACAAATGCTTATTTCATAAAATGAGCTGATTGACGATAGTAACTATTCTCATGCTGGAGAACACAACAATGAAGATATTGTATTCCAGGTGACTAACAATCAAGTGTTTCACTAGGAAGAAAATTCATGCTTGTGTTCAAAACAAGTCATGAAAGGAATAAAATGGTGTTTCTGATTTATCTGCATTTCAGAAATGTAGTTCAAGCGTTTGAGGAAAAAAAAAAAGATAATAGAAATTGTTAAAAAATTCAAATAAAAATGCTTGTATGATCTGGAAAACATTACCTCTGTGGAAAAAAAAAAAAAAAAAAAAGTGAACTTACAAAACTCCAGCTGTTTAAAAAATGTTTAAACTAATTGAGGGATGGAGATCTTTTATTTCAAATATATGGAGAATAATTCTGCAAAGAGGATGGAGAGAAACAAGTCTTCCATGTTCGTGATGGCTCCAGCACAGAAATAAAAAGTTAAACTATATCAGGGAAAAAATACTAGTTTATACCACTGGAAAAAAAAAAAAAACAAAACTCCTTTTGGGTGATGAAGTACCAGAATACATTATTTAGGTTCTGAAAAACATCTACTCTTAAAGGGAAACAGGAGCTAAAGAAACCTGGTATAGGTGATTCCCTTGATGGCTGGATGAACTCACTGTCTTCTAGCCTGTTGTAGGCTCTGATAAGAATATATTTTTCTTTTATAAATACCATCTGCAGAAACTGCCTTTGTTCTATGTGATATGTTTTGCAGGAATGCACTGCATTGTTCTTTGCTTTTGCTTTTTGTTTTTAATAAATCTACAGATTATTCAAATCTAATGATTAATTCAGTATTGGAAAGTATCAAGGTTTGTAATACCAATACTTCCTGCATAGTTTCTCACTACATTGTAGTCTTAGAAACATGTATTTTCAGTATTTTACTTTGCCAAATAAATAAATTTGTTGGTATTAATTTGTAATTAAAGATTTTTTGGAATGTAAGAGTATGCAGATTTTATAATGTTTTGGAAATATTATCTCTATACAATCTATGAGTTCCACTAAACTATATGGGCATGTTTTAATGTGTCAGCAAGGAGCTAGAAAAGGTTTACTTACTCTTTGCCTTTTTTTTTTTTTTTTCCCCTGGGAGAGAATACACTAAAAATATAAATATATATATTTCATCCAGGTTGGGCTTCTATGGCTTCTACCAGTAGCTTTGTCCTAGTTACGGGTCTACATGTAGGATATTTACATATTCAGTTTTTTTTTCTTTTATTTATGGTCAAAATCAGTTCATATGCCTTTTTGAGCTTCTTAAGTCTCTTGAGCTTTGCATTTTTCCAAACACTTAAAAATGTTCTCTACCTCTTTTAAGCTGCAGACATAGAACTGTTCACATTAAAATGGGAACAATGCTCCAGAATCAACCTCATATGTTATAGAGAGTAAACCCATTTCATCTCTTATCAGATTACTTTTTTCTAGGTCTGGATTTGTACTCACAAAAGCCACATTAGTCCTGTTAGCACAGTATCACAATGCAAGTTCAGGGCAAATTATTAGGACTTTTCGTAGTTAACTGCATTCCAGGACAAAGTGCCTCGATCAATCAGGTAAGCCCATTTCTCATAGTGACCAGGGAGCTGCTATTTGGCTGTTTAAAAATCCATTTCTTTTTGATTGTATATTCATACTAAGAAAACAAAAGGCTCTGCATGCTTATTTATGATACTCAAAGTGTTGGGAAGAGGGAGTGAAGAGGAGGAAATGAAAAAAATTGGTACTAGCGGCATAGAAAAGCAAATAGCAATTTTGTATTCTTTATTTTATTCAGTACTGATGTCAAGCTACCCTCCTCATAAATTTTCCTTAACACCTTTTGACACATTATTGTAACAAAAGTATTTCTGAAGTCTTCTAGACTTTCCTGGCTTCTGCCTTTCTCAGAACCTCATGATCTGCTGTACCATCTGACCTAGCAATTGTCTTATATGAGATTAGATTTGTTGGTTTATTCCTAATTATCTTTCGCATTGTATGCATATTATTTGGAACACTATCTCCATATTCTCATTAAATGAGTTATAGAATCATAAAATAATTTGAGTTAGACAAGTCTTCTGGAAATCTTTAATTCGACTTCCTGATTGAACAAAAGCTATCTTTAAATTTAAATTTGTTCCTTGACAAGAGTAGTTTTGAAATGTACAAGGACAGAGATTCCACAGCCTCTCAGGGACACAAATCCAGCTCCTGTCTACCTTCCTTACAAAATTATTTGCCTCTATTCAAAGATAATTTCCATTCCCTGAGGATGTTATTGCTTCTTCTTCTTCTTCTTTTTTTTTTTTGTTTGCTTTGTTGTTGTTGTTGTGTACATATTCGAAGATCCCCTCCATCCCCTCCATGTTCCCCCTTTATGCCTCCATGTCTCTTTAAGATAAAGACCCAATAATACTGTTATGCATTAAACATTTTTTCTTCACAGTGAATTTTGCTTTTCCATTTCTATTTTTATTGTGACTGTCCGAATTTTCTCCTATGAAGTTAAGTCTATCAGAGTAATTTCCAAAGCAAACACCAAGGTCTAGAACCTTGATTCATTTTTTATCTGACTTAATGAGATCCTGGATTGTTATTTCTTGCTGAGGGAAATATATAAATGCTGGAGCATAAACATTAAATCATGATTTTCAGCTCAATGATATAAGAATATATTACGTATTGCACAGACTTGTACAATTTATTTTAAGGGCATGACTCTATAGCAGCCTAAATCCAAGCCAGTTAAATCTCCACTGACACAGACCTATCCACCTTCATTCCTACATAGGCCCACATAAACACCAGGGGAGCTTGTTAAAGGAAATAATCTGACAATAATCAAATCCTGAAAAAGGCAGATGTTTAGCTGGTGTTAAGAACATGATAACTGAGGTCATTAGTGGACTATTTTTCTGACTGTGGGCTCAAGCTTCAACAGACTCTATCTTCCTAAACATGCTTGGCTCAACCTCACACAATGTTATATTTTATAAAACATTCGGTGTTGTGAAGTAATTTCAGCTGTTGCTAATAATGAGAGGAATCTTTAGTGCTCAAAAACCCTTTAATAAGACACACACTGTGCATATTAGTAGAAATGTATTAAACACACTTTACCTGCTCATTAAATTCACTTGTGGCATTTTTCATTTTTATTCTTTTTTGAGGCTTGGAAGGAAGCTATTAGATCTGCCATAATTACTGCATCAAGCAAGATTTTCATAAAATTAAAAGGGAAAGAGTTAATGCTGTATCATTATATGGCATTTACAGACTTATCATGATGAATGTTTTACTTGTGTTGAAGCTGTTGTTATTATCAATGGACTATGGATAGTTTAAATCTCCAGTGATGAAGCTTTACTTCCATGATTAATGAACAAATTGCTGTTTTCACAAAGGCTTGTAAGACAGTCAGTTGTTCCTCCCTGCTTGTATAGGAGACCCTTAAGGCTTTCTTTGGGGACCTCATTATTTTCTATATGGCTAGAGGAAGAAATAAACAAAGCCCTAAAGGGCATTTATGTATACATAAAGTAGAATAATGTAACCTTTTAAGGGGAACCAGGATGAAATGGAGATGAAATCAGGAGCCATACAAGGACAACACTTCAGTTTCCAAAACTGTGCAAGACCTAAGTGCTATCTCTAAACTTAAATTTTTATCAAGCTTAACAATTTCAGAATCATTTTCTGCCTTTGATACATTAGTCACGATTAAAGCAAAGTAAACAGCAAGTTGTTCTGATACAGGAAAAAAAAGTGGACTTTATTTGCCCTGAACATAACAAAGCACAGTGATTTATTGATTTATTTTGGCTTAGCATCTGAACCTCCAAGAGTTCATATTGCACTTGATTCTGTTCCATCCAGTGCTTAACCAGCTGAATGACAATATTTCAATTCATCATTGTTAGCTAGTGTTATGCTTCACATACCAATATTCTTTGTCCTGATTGCATGCAAAGAGTATTATTGGAATTTACAAGAGATGCATAGATCTTTATTGTAGGAGTTTGTGAACTTAGCTCTCCTCAGCACATGTAAATCAATGAAGCCACAATGACTTACAATATACTTACAACAATCTGTACCACTTTTTTTTTCCATCATATCTTCCAGTGGTTAAAGAGATTAATTTGATAAAGCAATACAGGAATTTGGTTACACATCTCCTTGTGTAGGTTTTCTTGTTAATTTAATCTATTGAGTGGCAAATTGGTCATCAATGTCTACTAAGGGACTACCATTCTGAAAGATATTGAAGTAGAGCTGTACACCACTTTGTATTTGGTTTGGTCCAGAATCGAATTTCTGGAGATCCAAAAAATGAGGATGATCTTTAAGGTCAACCTTCCACAATAAGCCAACCAAAGGTAAAGATGAATTCACTTGCAGACCATAGATGAGGCACGAGATGAGGGGATTCCTGTTGAAGACGTGAACCTAGGCCATCTAAAGCTTTTATTTACTAATCTGCTTGTCTGATGGCTGAAATTAATAAAAAGGCAGGACTGTTAGGAAATGCTACATGCTCAGCAGTAACCCTTTCTGTTTGAGAAAGAAACTGTTTACTATTTTTTCCTCTTTGGTCACAGTGTTCTCACAAGTTCTTTGCTTAGCAGGTTCAAAAAGTTTCACGTATATTTTTGTGTTTTGTTTAAAAAAGGGGCTATATTACCCAAGCAGAACGCTTTTAGAAGGCTGAAAGATATTTGTATATATCAATAAGGAAAGGATTGTGGAGAGTTCCAGCAGCTCTGAAAGAAAATAAAAATTAATTTTTAATTTTCTTTATTATTAATCATTTTGCTTGTAAAAGAGAAAATTTTAACCATCTATAACTAGATATGCAAATATAGTTTTCTGAAGTTAAGTTTCACTTCAAACCAAATAGAATTTGCAGGCTTCTGTTCAACCATAGTACACAGTATCCTTAAATGAAATGCTAATAAAGATTTAAAAAAAAAAATCAAACAACAAAGTAATACCACTTTTAAGACTACCTCTTTTACAGCTAATGCTGGACTTACTTCACAATTTAGGATTTTTTTTTTTTTTTCTCAGTATAGACATATAAAAACCTCTCAGTTTGATGAAAGAAGAATATACAATATTTCGGTTTTGATGATGAAATCCCCAATGTGATTTTTGACAGAGTTAGGAATTTTCCTCAGTTTACTTCACCCATAGCATACTCCTCAGTAAACCTTTTGGTTATTCTAGAGCAGGGAAGAGAAACACTTTCTGTTGCTTTTGAATTTACCTCTTGCCAAATTTGGCATGTTTTCCTGAAATAACTTCATTTTTAATTAATTAGGGTCTTTTGAAAAAAAAACACATTTAGCTGAAACATCATAAACTCTGTACAAATCTAATGTTTAAGTGAAAATAATAGCTCCCAGGACACACACTGAAAGTCTTGGTCTCTATGTTCAGCAGTCATTCTAAAAGCAAACAACTTTAAAAAGTGAAAACAAAGCTAAACTAAAAATGAATGAAAAATCCTACACAAAACGTGAAGACCATTGTAGCAATCACTTCCATTCACTCACTGTGTGTACTACATTGAGGTTTGATAACTAAAGAGTAAGCAAAAGAAATAAAAATATCCTGGAAAGGCCAATAAAACTGATGAGTCATGGCAAATGGAGAGGAAGGGTTCTGTGAAAGAATGAATAGAACACAGATTATTAGGCTTGCATAGAAGGGTATCAAGAGAGTTCTTAGAAATATAAATAAATAGTAGAGATAAGATCAACCCAGAGCTGCTCTTAGCACTTTCTTCCCTAATCCAATTCAGGTTCAGAAATTTGAAATGGCAGGGAATGTAGGCAGAGGGATGACTGTTGTATTTTGGCATCCAAATTTGTACTAGTAGATTTTTTGAGACTTATACATTTGAATGTTAAATGGAAAATTATGATGATCTGTAAAAGTCAGTCATTTTGACACACAAGCCACATCTTTCCCTGAGAACTTTATTTCAAGGAAATACATAAACTTTCTTCTCTCTCTCTCTCTCTCTCTCTCTCTCTCTCTCTCTCTCTCTTTTTTTTTTTTTTTTTGGTAATTGTAAAAGATAAGAAATGTTCTTAACAGAGAAAGCTGAACAATTTTTCTACAATGTACTGTGTTTTTTTCTCATCATAGTTTTATGCTCTCAGAGGCTTAAGACAAAGTTTTCTCTTGGCTCAGGTGATGTTTCCCGGAGTTCATGTGCATTTTTAAGGACATCTCTGTTACCTCTGTATGGTAGATAGCAACAAAACTGTTTATTTACAAAGCCCAGGAGCAGCTGTTATCATACAGATCTGGAATTGCTTCTTACAGTAGGAACAAAGACATGCTCTAAGGATAAGGAAAGGTTATCTAGAGAAACAAACTTGCCAAGAAAACAGGAAATCTTCCTTGACTGCCCTCTCCTTCTATTTGCAAGAGTCCAGAAAAATCAGATTAGATGCTGCTACGAGTGGTACTGGAGGAGGAGGTTCATCAATAGAGGATGATAACTGCTCTTGGGGAGACTGAGTTGAATCTTCACAAGGAAATAGTGTCATTTTCACCTTTTCCACATTCTGCCAGCAGGAGGAGCAGCAAGATGTTAATCAGATTTTTTTCCTAGATAACCTACAATAACTTCTAGACTCGTGGAATCATAGAATCATTCAGGTTGGAAAGATCACTGAGATAATCTAGTTCAACCATCAACCCATGCCTGTGACCACGCTAGACCATGTCCCGAAGTACCACATCTACATGTTTCTTGAACACTTCCAAGGATGGTGACTCCACCACCTTCCTGAGCAGCCTGTTCCACTTGACCACTCTTTCTGAGAAGAAATTTTTCCAAATATCCAACCTGAACCTCCCTTTGCACAGCTTGAAGCCATTCTCTCCTGTCCTATTGCTGCTACCTGGGAGAAGATGCCAAGCCCCACCTCACTACAACCTTCTTTTGGGGAGTTGTAGTGAGTGATTAGGTCTCCCCTGAGCCTCCTTTTCTACAGGCTAAACAATCCCAGTTCCCTCAAATGTTCCCCATTAGACTTGTGCTCCAGACCCTTCACCAGCTATGTTGCCCTATTCTGGGCATGCAAATTGGATGCCTACTTCTTTCTGGACCCTCAAGGTGGCCACATTCAGCATATCTTACACTGCCCCCATATGTCAATTCCTCACTTGTGTAATGTAAATGTCATTCTGTGAGGACAAAGCTGACGTCTTCTCATCAGGAGAGTGCTCTTTGAGAATGTCAATTTATTTTTTTTCTGGGTTTGTGGGATTATTATTATTAAGGAATAACAATAACTTGAAAGTAGAATTATAGAACATTTTGAGTTGGAAGGGAATCTTAAAGGCTATCTAGTCCTATTCCCCTGCAATGAACAGGGACAACTACAGCTAGATCATGTTGCTCAGAGCCCCATCCAGCCTGACTCCAGGGATGGGGCACCCACCATTACCCACTGGGAATGTGTTTCAGTGCTTCACTACTCCTATGGTAAGAGACCATTTTCTTTACATCTAATCGAAATTTCCCCTCTATAGAAGTAGGAGTGGCTGTTCTTGCTAACCTGGTGGAACAGTCAGTAAAATCAATAGAAGCACTTCATAAACTTCATAAATTTTGATCTGTCTGTATGAAAAACCTCCATTACCCAAATTAACTTGGTCTCTGCAATGTCAAACTAGTGCAAAGTCAGTGTGGTCAGTGGGTGGAGGACTGGCACTGCATTTTAGTAAGAAAACTCACTGAGGGTGTAGGATGGGAAAGTGGATTTTAGTGTCAAACTGAGAACTATTTTAGAGTATGTAGAACTGCAAACTGTTGAACACTGGCAGCATGCCTTTATGCTACTTTAATGGCTCATTACCTTTCAAGGCTAATGATGAAAACCTACAGGTCAGCAATATCATTTTTCCTGCCAGCTGTACTCCCACCTCCAATACTGAATGTAGTGAAAGACAGCTTTTGCTGCCATCAGTTTTGAACTCAGATGATTGTGTCAGTGTTGATACAGAGATGCTCTGAGAACAGAAAATGCTAGATGCCAGATTTCCTTTGCTGTAGATGGAGTTCTCCCGCCTTCAGAAGGCCTTATCACAGCAGGCTTCACTTGCAAGTTCTCTTTGTAAATATGACAGTGAAAAGGATTTTAAAATAAAAAGCTTCAGTTTATTTTTTAAAAATAAACTGTCGTAAGTGATGAGCTGTCTTGGGAGAATCAACTCTCTCCACCTCCAGGATAGGTGAAATTGAAAGCAACGAACTTTAGATGGGTATATGTATGTATATTGCACATGATTAACTCTCCAGAAGGAATCCACTGCTGCAGGAAATAATTGAGGAACCATTTAGGAACATTCAAAAACAGAGTATTAAAATTAACAATATTTATATGTTTGTGATATATTGGTTAGGAAGAGATTACAAGGCCTGTTTTCTTTCTCCTGGATCATAAATTGAGCACTAGCTGAATTTGAGAACAGATCTCCCTTGACATCCTATAGGACATTACACTGAATATTTATGTAGGATGTTTTTGCAGGCAAAACTAAAATCTTCTTACAAAGGTCACAGTGTTTCTGACTGCAACTCTAAATCAGGAATCTCTTCATTGAAGTCAGTGAGTTCTGTTGCAGACATAGTCCAACTCTGGTACATTTTCAATTAAATAAGACTTTTGGATACATCCAATAACCCATGATCTTTCTGATTTAGAAATTGTACTGGATTTTAGAAATAAAAAGAAATCTAAAGTAAGAAGGAAAAAAGGAAAAAAAAAAAAAAAGGAGGAATGGGGGGTTGAAGCTAACCTGGCTACTTATCCTTATGCAGAAAATTCAGTCACAGATTTTTTTTACAGAAGTTATCAGCTCTGAGAGCACAGTGTATTGCCACAAATGATCCACAAATCTCTTACAGTGCTTTACAAAAAGCATTTGTCTACTTTCTCAAATACTAAGCAGCAGCTGGGAGTGATTCAAAGCTTCCAACAGAGTTCATGACAGATATAAAGGAATAGAAGAGAAACAAAATGGAAAAAGTCTCTGGCAGCTTGTGACCAACGTGTGAGGAGGAACCCGGGGGTATTCAGAATGGTGGGGAACACTGAACCATCATCACACAGGAAGTCAGATCCCAGTAAACTTGTTCTTTGTCCACTCTGGAGAAGAGCAAGTCAAAAAGTCTGGCACACACAGCCGAGCATCTGGGATGAGCACTAGTTACTGATTTGCATGCTACAAGAGAGCCTGCAGTACTTCTTGTAACCAGTCTTGGTAAATAGAAACCATGACAAAGGTGACTTTGATGCACAAAACAAGCTGTGGAAGAGACTGGGAAAATTGTGATTATGTATGGTCTTTGAGAAGATGGCGCTTATTGTTAATATGAGTTTGTATTAGGACTAACGTGAAACAAAGGGATTGTTCCAGATTATAGTCTGTGCTGACTGATTATCTGCTCTGTGAGCCTTTGGTCACAGATAATGTATCCAACAGTTCTGAAAAGTGTTGTCTCCATGAATCCCATGCCCCTTTTGTTTTAATTACCATCTGTTTTCTCTCAAGGGACTCGACTTATTTTGGCTACTGAGGTACCTTGGCACTAGGACAGGTAAAACATGTTAGGTGAAGGACTAAACAGGTTATCTGGCATTTTGCTTGGCTTTTGACAGTCTCTGCTAAGAGCAGCAAATGTCAGTTGCTGCAAATGCCGTTTGATTGATGAAGGAAAAACATTTTTCTTCATTTCTTTTATTTTAAAAGCCCAAGGAATAAATCTATGTAGATAAGAAATGGTCAGTGGTTATTAGCTGAGTAAACCAGAGTTTAAAGACTCTCTCTTAATGTCTACTTTATAGTTAATACAGGAAAAAAAAAAAAAAAAATATCACATCACAGTGCTCAGGAAATTTCCTGTATTTTTCTACTTACTACAAAAGCCCATCATAGCTGATATTAGGAGAGATCTCTGGAGATTGTCTCCTCCAACATCCCTGTTCAAACCAGGGATAGTAATAGCAGGTTTGAGTCTAGTTCAGTTATGAGCATCTCCAGGCGTGGAGACTTCACATAGTCCTTTGGCAACCTGTTTCAGTGCGTGATCATCCTCATTCCTTTGTATTTGATCTCTATAATTAATATTTAATAGAAAAATAAGGTGGCTAGACTTAAAAATTATTTCAACTCAGAAAAAACAAGTTCAACATTTATGAGTTAGTGAACTCTTAAAATTAATCAATAAAGTTTTGTTTTATACTTGAAATTTTTTTGGGTTGTAAGTATTTGTAAAGAAAGAGAACAAGTTTTGTGGGAAGGGACAATATTTTTAACTAAAGCAAATTAGGGAAAAATACATGTAATGCTCATATTCCCTACTGTATGATCACATCCTTGTCTCCTTTCTTAAAGCTTCAGCTTGCACAACAAAATTCCTTCCACAGATCTTATACTTTTGATTGTCAAGACAGCAGCCATACCACTATCACAAGGAAGAAAATTATGTAATGATTTTTTTTTTCTTAGCCTTCCCTAAGTCCCTTGTTTTTGTCTTCAAGTTGATGGAAGGAGTTGGAGACAGTCCAACAATGTGAGTATTACATATGTTGGGTTACCAAAGTTCAGCTGAGGAACTATCAGAGGATTCATGTTTGTTGTGGCAATTAGTTCTCCTTATGTAGTGTGGTCTATGTTCTGGTTTTGCTACATATGCAGTCATGGATTCTTCAGTTCAGAAAGAACCTCAAGAGACGTACTACTAGATTCATTTTTCCAAGGTAAAATGAACCATGTTTATGTATTATCTGACAGACGCTTTCCTAGTCTGTTTTTAAAACCTTTTATGGAGGTGGGAGAAGACTCTGTAAGCAACTGAGAAAACATCTTCTGGGCTTCACTAATTTTATTGCTATAAAACTTTTCTTAAGGTTCAATTATAAACTTGTTGCAATTAAAATTGCATTAGCTCTTATTCCGACTGCCATGGTTATGAAGAACAATTTGTTCACTTTAATTTCATATTAACTGTCTACATTTTTGCTGTTATAAGGTACACATCTCCTTCTTCTCTTCTTTCAGATCCATTCAATCAATCCTTCCCTACATACTAACTTTTTAGATTTAGATTCCCATAACTTTTCTTTGAACTTTATGCAATTGAATCCAACAATTTGTCACTGGAATCTGGAACATAAATGTAAATATAATGTATATATTATATAAAAATATATAAAAATAAAAGACGGAGATATGTATATATATATATCCCTTCTCCTTTTATTTTTTGCCTGAAATTCTGTCACAATCTTGTGTAATTAGTGACCTTAGTGTTGTGAAATTATAGTGCTGCATGAGTGTGTATGATTATTGACATCCAGCTGGCAGTTAGTAAACTAATTTATTCCTTTTTAAGATTTGAGGTTTATCCCTTCATGTCACCCCAGCAGCTTTATTCAGGTAGCGATAAGTCATAGAAACTGGTCAGCTTGACATAACTGAAAAGCTGAAGTTTCTCAGGAATATTCTTCATTAATGATGGGTTGTAGTGAGGTTAGTTCTCTTATAGTAATAATCAGATGCATTAATCAAGTGGGAGACTTCCAAATAAGGAGACTAAAATATTAAAATCCACTTGTAGGGAAAAATAGTCACTTATAGAAATGAGTAAGCTTGCCACTCATCAAATAGTTCAACAAAATAAATAAATTTACCTTTGGCTAAAGGAAACACGAGCAAGGGAAGGAAGAGGCACAGTGATTCTGATCTTAGACGCCCATTACTCACAGCTTGTGGTTCTGAAAATAACTCAACTGCTACTCAAGATAGGCACAAATAACAGCCTTACATATGAATGTATCCAGGTTATAACGAAGTGGAAAATATTCCGCTATTCCTTTACTTTCTTTTTTTTTTTCCTGATAACTAAATAATTTAACTATGAAGACTATGTATCATTAAGGGAATATTATTTAGATTTACATATCACATTAAAATTAGCTACTCTTCAGGGTAACTCAACCTCTTTTGAATGATATAAAATGAAGTCCCACATACGCCTTAGGGTGGATCATTGCAATTCAGTGTAATCAACAATTATCAAAACAATCTGCCCTCTCCTCCACACCAGCACCGGCAAGATATTTTTCATATAGCTGCCCATCTTGTTTATAAGCTTAATCATTGATTGAACTTCATAGACTAAGCTGAGAACTGACTGAAAATCATAAAGCAACAAATGATGTCAGAGTCCTTTTAGGAAGAAGTAGAGACCTCTTTGCAAGTAAAATCCCAAGTTATCTTCTTCCTCTAACATGACAGCAAAATGAGATATCTAAAGATCCCGGTCCATTCACACCAAGGTATGAAGAGCTCACTGTAGATGTTCTCTTTCTACAGAAACTGTAGAGTCTCCCCAGTAGAACCACAGATAAGCAGCATGGAAATGTCATTACTCTAATCCTGAAGACATGAAGACCCTAGGAGGAAAAGGGGAAATCTACATAATATCACAGAGTTCCAAAAGCTTACTGGTTACCCTTTTCTCCCCAATATCTAATTCAGTAATGTTTGAAGGCAAAAGAATTTTTTATCCAGATGTCATCCATTTGAAGGAGGTGAAGATTTTGTTTGAAGGAGATGAAGATTTTGAACTCAGGAAAGGAAAGGCTTACTCATCTCAATACATAAAATTAATTGATACAGAAGAAAAATATTCTTATTGCAGTTTTAGTTACAAACAAGATTCTTATTCCTGCTTGATCTATTACTGTCTCCATAATACCTTCTTATTTTTCTCCATGCCTTAAATAGTTCTAGCTCATCATGTTGTGAAATTAGGAAAAATATTCCTTTTCAGGCAGTGAAAAGACACATTCTGGGATCAAAATAAGATTGATTAAGTTGATGGAGACCTTACTTGCAGGTCACTTCTTTTTCAAATCAGCATATGGCTTTATGAGGAAGCAAGAGATAATGATAGCCAGCACCACTTAATTGTATTTAAAGGAACACTATTTTTAGTCAGAATTGTATTTGACATCAATGATTTCAGTGTGGGAATCAGTTTATATTCTGCTGTTTTGTCTGTATCTGCTGTTTTACAGGAGCACAAAGCACAAGCTTAACATTCTTCTAAACAAAGGAAGCCAATAAGAACGTTAGAAAAAAAATAATTAAATTTTTACATAATTTTAAACCTATCAACACTGCCAAATTTCAGTTCCCCCTTACAACATCATATTTCCTTCCTCACCTTCTCCTAAGTGGTTATGGCATCATTGCTTTGATGTACTTCTGCTTGCAATGTAGTTTGCTTCAAGAAAATGAGGGGATTTTCCTTTAAAATTTGTCCTAAAGAAACTGTGAAGAATCTGCAGCTGCACTTCCTGGTTGAACAGTCCCTGATGGGACTGGGAGAGAGGGAATGCCTCCTTACAGAAGCTGCAAAACAAATACATACGAGTTGGCTTGCAATGCATAGTCTTTCGCTAGAGCGCACACAGCTGCGGAGTCCCCAGAAGCATGGAAGTTGTTCTGAGGCAAGATGAAGAAAAGATAATATCAGCTTTGGGAGAGTTACTTGGCACTTCAACATAGAAGTGCTTGTACTTCCATCTGGGTTGTATGCAAAATTATAGGAGCCAGAGCCATATCCTTCTCCTTGGGTTGTTGACAGGAGTTTGGCTCTCACTTTAATGGATTCTTTACGCGCTTGCCAGAAGGTTAGAACCACAAAACCTGTGCTGGAAATGGCAACCTATATTGAACATATGAGTTCACATTGGCAGATGGAGGACAAAAAGTCAAACCAGTTCTTCCTTGTCCTTTGAGTCTTGCAGTTATACCTCACAATGTTTTTGACTTGCTAGCCCTTTTTGAATATTGTTTGCATTAGCTCTTTTCCTCTGTTAACTAGTTTTATTCAGTACAATTCATGCCTTGCCAAAGTGCTTCCCAAGTTTCTTAAGCAAACAGCTGCTTCTTTTACTTCAGCCTCTCATTTGACAGGTTTGGGGAAAGAAAAAAGAAAAAAAGAAGCAACAAAGAAATCCACCACATCCAATCAATCCACTTTCCTCTCTTCAGCACTTTTTTCTATATCAATAAGAGTGACTTCTCCTTAAGTTAAAGTTGTCTGTATGCTGCTGCCAGAATTAATGAGAGTGATGTAAGACAGCATTGCTGTATCCTGATACAGTAGAACAATTCATACTATGAGTAAATCATGGGTGACCAACATTTTGGCTTGCCTGGGCTGCGTTGAGTGAATAGGAATTGTCTTGGGCCGCACATACATGAGTTGCTCTGAAAGTAATGCCTTCTATTTATTTCCATGGAAATTACAACTGATATAAAAGGCACAATAACACTATTTGATACTGCAAAATCTCAGCTATAAAATACTATTTTTCAGCATAGTCAGTACCAAAAGCCTGCATGCCATGTATATAAAAATTTGCACCAGCAGAGGTGACCCATTTTTGCCACTGCAGAAATGCTTCATTGTGCTCACATTCACTGTTTGGTCTCCATAAACATTCAGCAAGCCAAGAAGCAAGAACATGAGTTAAAGGGTGATTGTGAAGTGAGAGATATTTCTCTCTGGTAAGATAGGGATTATGAAATTCTTCACAGGCAAGAGCTCTAGCCGCACTGGTCAGGCTGCAGAAAGCAAAGGTAACAATGGGGAGAAGGAAGATCTGCCTGCTATAAGTGAAGATCGGATTTTAGACCTTCTAAAGAACCTGAAGATGCAAAAGTCCAATGAGATCCATCCCTGGGTTTTGAGGGAACTGGCAGATGAAGTTGCCAAGCCACTATCCCTCATATTTGAAAGGTCATGGCAGTCCAGTGAAGTTCCTTCTGACTGGAAAAGAGGAAACATAACATCCATTCTCAAGAAGGGGAAAAAAAAAGAAGATCTAGGGAACTACAGACCAGTCAGTCTCACCTCTGTGCCTGGCGAGATCATGGAGCAGATCCTCCTGAAGGCCCTACTAAGGTACATGGAAAATAAAGATAAGGTGATTGGTGATTACCAACATGGCTTTACCAAAGGCAAGCCATGTCTGACAAAATTGGTGGGCTTTTATGATGGATTACAGCATCAGCGGATAATGGAAGAGCAAGTGACATCATCTACCTGGACTTGTGCAAAGCATTTGACACTGTCCCACATGACATCCTGGTTGTCCCATTGGAGAAAAATGGATTTGATGGATGGACCACTTGCTGGATAAGGAATTGACTGGATGGTCTCACTCAGAGAGCTGTGGTCAATGGCTCAGTGTCCAAGTGGAGATGGGTGATGAGTGGCATTCCTCAGGGACTGGTGCTGGGACTGGTGCTATTTAACATCTTTGTAGGACAGTGGGATCAACAGCACTCTTACCAAGTTTGCAGACGACACCAAGCTGAGTGGTGCAGTCGACTCCCTGGAGGGAAGTGATGCCATCCAAAGAGACCCAGACAGGCTTGAAAAGTAGGCCATACCACCCTCATCAAGTTCAACAAGGCCAAGGGCAAGGTCCTGCACCTGGGTTAGGGCAATTTTAAGCACAAATATAGGCTGGGCAGAGAATGGCTTGAGAGCAGCCCTGAGGAGAAAGATTTTGGGGTGTTGGTTGACAAAATGACTCAATATAAGCTGGCAGTGCACACTTGCAGCCCAGAAGGCCAACCATATCCTGGATTGCATTAAGAAATGCATGACCAGTAAGTAGGTCAAGGAAAGTGATTCTGCCCCTCTACCCTGCTCTTGTGAGACCCCCCCTGGAGTACTGCATCTAGTTCTGGGGACCCAAACACAAGAAGGACATTGAGCTGTTGAAGTAAAGAGGACAGCCACAGAGATGATCAGAGGGCTGGAGCACCTCCCCTAGAAGAATAGGCTGGATGGCAAAAGAAGGCAATAACAGTGCCTTCAAATTCAATACAAGCACTACACAGTATTAGCAAGCAACAAAGAAGAGAAATTGGCTGACTCCTTCCAACAGCTGTTGGCAGCCCCAAAGAAGGGCAATTTCTATCTAGAGAGATTTTGCTCCCTTGGCTGCTAACCCTTAAATGAGGGTGAGGAGGGGTGGATCCAGGCTCCAGCCCGTCTTATCACTCTGGTGCATTGCTTGTACTTGAGCTCCCTGGGATAGTCATGCCTTCTCACCTGGTGCTTAAACATTGATTTCAGGTTATGACCAGGTAATTCCACTGCACAGGCTGAGGAAGTTGGGGCTCTTCAGCCTGAAGAAGAGAAGGCTCCAGGGGGGGACCATATAGTGATCTTCCAATACCTGAAGGAAAGCTAGCAAGGGACCTTTCGTGAGGGCATGTACTGACAGGATAAGGGGAAATGGATTGAAGCTGGATAAGAGTAGATTTAGAGTAGATATTAGGAAGAAATTCTTTACTGTGAGAGTGGTGAGATACTGTGAAAAGTTGCCCAGAGAGGTTGTGGATGCCCCTCTCCGTGAAGGCATTCAAGGATAGGCTGGGTGGGGCTTTGAGCAACCTGGTCTAGAGGGAGGTATCCCTGCCTATAGCAGGGGGGCTGGAACTAGATGATCTTAAAAGTTCCTTCCAACCCAAACCATTCTATGATTCTATGAAAGTGTGGTAAAGAGACATGGTCAGATTTTTGAGTTGAATATCTGATTGCAACTCCATACATTCCATTTGAAGATTTGCTGGCAATGTATTTATTTAAACTGGAAACGGTGTTGTAAACATAATGATTTTTTTCTTGCAATCTTGAAACCTATTTTCAAATTCCTTTATCAAAAGTGAAAACACAGCCAGTGTCTCAAAATGCATGCAATTATTTGCCATCACTTCAGTCAGCATTGCAGAGCACTGCCCTCCCTGCGCCCTGCTTTCAGTTGACGCAGACTTAATAGTGCATGGACAGTTTGGCTGTTGCTGAGAGATGGGTACGTGCTTGGGGCCACTATGTGGGGAAGATCTACCACCTTTACAGTGTGGGGCAGAGGGCAGGCTGCATACAGCCCACAGGTCATGAGTTGGGGATGACTGCTGTAAGTGGATGGTGGTCTTCCGATCTCTGCTGAGTGTGTGCATGCACATACATGCATTCGTATGTACACGTGGTTTTAGCGTCCCCAGTGATATATCATGTACATTTTTCTAATAGTTCTACCCATAGTTTTCAATGATAACAGACATTCCTGTCCTTTTTCATGTTTTAAGTCCTTTTTTCTCTAAGAGCAAGAGATCTGTCTATATTTGTTGTTTCAAATTTCTTAAATAATGGGGAAACTAAGCTGTGTTGGAAGTGGTGGGAAAGAGAGGATTAAGTTTGTTCAATGAGACAACTAGATATTCTTCCTTTCATCACTGTGAAATAAATCAGTTAACTAGTATTCAACGCTGAATAACTTCCACTGTGCTCTTTAGCATCATATTAAAAAATAAATAACAGCAGGTATGAGCTTGAAAACAAAAGTTCATGCAGTGAATATAAAGAAACTGTAACAAATCTTGAATCCAGACCAAGATTTTAAATATAGAATGTAATGTTTTTATCATGTTTGCTCTGCTCTGCTCACACACACAAAAAAATTCACTTAATGGTTTCTGTACTGAGCCACTGTATATGTTTTCTTTCCCCTATTTTCTACAAATTTCACTCTAGGGATGGCAACAATAGTGGAAAAGCTGGAAATTGTGTACATAAAGCTTTTAGTTGCCCTGAATTAAAGTGTTTTCAGAGAGACAGTGGGACTTTCAAAGACTTCAGCTAGCTGAGAATCACTACTTCATAAGTACAGCTCATCTACTATCAGATAATATGCTCTGACTTGTTCACTACCTCTCACTCAACCTCCAAGAAGGTCAAGGAAGATTACTTTAATGGAAATGGAGTTGATTTTTATTACTTTTTTTCACCAATTCAGTCATAATTTTAGGCAACATACAACCTTCAATATTCTGGAATTTCCTTGGTGTTGTGTGACCACTTGTTCTAACAATTTAATAATATGTGCTAACAGCTCACAAACAATATTATTTTCATTTTGGGGAAAAAAAAAAAAAACCCACAGATAAGTGTTCTTTATATAATAACATGGAATTTACTTTAGTAAACTTTACTTTAGTAAAAATCATTTATTTCCATTCAAGCTTTGTTTTATTTGTTTTAAAATATCAAATTAACACCAAACATTTCTTTGAGGGCTTTATACTTGGGAAAAAATATTTCACAATAGATTACAAGCAGTTGTTGATTTTCTTTAGAATTTTGCATTCTTTGGAAAGTTAAGCTAGTTGACCTTAATGAAACTAGTTCAAAACACTCAGAAACATCTCCATGCATTAGTAAGTGCCTGGTTCTCCCTCGTCT
The DNA here is from genome assembly GCA_016647715.1 of Pavo muticus. Taxonomy (NCBI): domain Eukaryota; kingdom Metazoa; phylum Chordata; class Aves; order Galliformes; family Phasianidae; genus Pavo; species Pavo muticus. Next base: position 35,884 of record JACDJE010000509.1, on the reverse strand, counting down.
TTTATATCTAATTGTGCTGCTCAGTATATTTGCAAGATAATTTTATCTAAGGATCTGAGAATCCAACCTTTTGCCAAGGTAAAAGATACACAAAAACAGAGGTTGCAGAAATAAATTTATTATCCTCTGTCCCCAGTAGTTTGCATAACCAAATATATCTTTGCAAAACTGGATGTAAAATACAGGGAAATGGTGAAGTCACTGTCCCTGGAGGGTTTCATGAATATGGTAGATGTAGCACTGAGGGACGCAGTTAGTGGGCATGGTGGGGCATAGGTTGACAGTTGGATTAGATGATCTTAGTGGTCTCTTCCAATCTTAATGATTCTATTTTCTGATGAAGTAATCACACAGTGCAATGACAAACATGAGATAGCTTACGTAGCCGTACCATCCTCTCCCCTCTGTTGTAGAATGCCACCCTCCACAAAGCACTGTGCCTGTGTTTGTCAAATAACTGTGTTTGTAAAACAAACCTTTAGTAGAGATAAATCCACACAGATCGATTAAACTCCAGTTTACACCAACTCAATATCAGCTTTAGTGCTAAGACTTGGCAGTTAGAATTAAGAACAAACAGGTTGGTTTGCTTGTTTGTTTGTGGAGGAAAAGAGGTGTTATTGGCTGCCTCTGGGGAAGCAAAGAAGACAGAGTTGAAGCTGAAAACTGTCCAAACCAATGAATAACTAGGGATGATTCTCAATCTTTCTCTGGTAGCAGGCCTCTACCTGAGCAAAAGAAAGAGAAAAATCTGTGATTATCCTAGCAGACTTCCAGACACAAGTGAGTTCTCTTCAACAGAGAAAGAAAAAGTGTTCTAGAAAGTTGTTTTGTCTGGCTCCTCATTTTAATAGCCAGATTCTCAAACAATTCTTTTAAAAGCTAGCGATGCTACCTGCTTGAGAGGGAAGAAGTTTTTAATGATAAGAATAGTGGAGCACTGGCACAGGTTGCCCACGGATGTGGTAAAAGCCCCATCCCTGGATACATTCAAGGTCAGGCTGGACAGGGCTCTGAGCAATCTGATCTAGAGGAAGGAGATATTTAAGCAATTAAACAGTATGAGCTTAGAATACTCTACTTGCTGAACAATGCATAAATCTGTTCCATGTTGAAAGAGTCAATGAAGGTCATGTAAGTTCTAGCTCAGAGACCTTTTTTCTTTATTCTAACATTTTCAAAATATTGGACAGATTTCCTGCTGCTACAAAAAGATTCAGTCTCATAATATCTCTGAACATCAATTAGCACATAGGCTAATTTATAGAAGTAAAATCAAGTTTCATGCTTTCATACAAAAGATTTTTGACACTGTAAAAAAATTCCAATACTCTCAATTTCCAAGATTTTTATCATATTTCTCATAATATTTTAAGTAAATCCCCTGTATCTGTAGAAAAAGTGTTTGGGTGAGAATCTCAGCTAATGCTAAACACAATAAAGAGTAACTCTTATGTTTTTTGAAATTTGTGAAAAACATCCCTACACTTTTTTATAATGCTTATCTCAGGATGATTTAAATATTTTAAGATACATAATATTATTTATCTGGGAGGATTTTGGTGGCAGAGTATTGGGAACTGAACCGGGAACTGAAAGCTCATGCCAAATGCAGGCAATTAGATATTGTATTTTGAGAGAAATCAGCACTTTTGAGCTAAATATCTTTAATGACTCATATAGTCATTGGCTCGCCCAGGAGAAGGATGTATAAATCCCAGTCAGCCACTTTTATTTGGATCTATCCATTCCTACAGCCAGTTCAATCAGAATAACTGGTAGAATAGTCATTCATATTATGCACCCTTCTGGCATTATATTTCATGCCTTTTCCTGACAATCTCAGTCCTCTAGCTTGTATAGTATTGATTTATACAACAACAGCACAGGAGATTTCCACTCTTCCAGATAGGGGTCATTGCATACATTCTTAAGTCCAGTTGCACAGTACGTTTTATAAGCTTTGATAATGCATAGGTCACTAACTGGAACACTGCACATTCATCTGATTTGCCAGCTGAATGCTAACAGGGCATCAGTATTTGTCCATTCAGCATTGCATTTCCACTTACAACAGTTAATAAACTTATTTCCAAGGAATCATGCTGGCTAAGAGAATTGTAGCAGTGTTTATTCCCATATTTATTCCCCAAAGGTTTCCTCTCAGTCCTGTCCCTCACTGACCCAGAGGTCTATTTTGTATGAAGAAGACAAAGAAAAGGTTACATGGTTATCCACAGAAAGCCAAGAAAACATGCTTGGTGACATGCCTTTTTCATTGTTACTTGGAAACCATTAAAATATTAAAATGTCTACAAAAGCAATAAAATGATCACAGGAGTATGTGGTGATATTTAATTTTCCCACAAGTTAAATATCACTGATAATTAACTGTTAGAAGTTTATTTTGAAATGACATTTCGGTGGAATATCAGACCTTTACAACATAATTAAAGGTTTTCTCATTGTAATGGTGCCCTATTCCTGGTATGAAAGCTTTTTGAAATTATCTGTCTGCTTCATAAATGATTTTTTTTTAACCTTTTTAATTTATTTATTTATTTATTTATTTATTTTACCATTTACTTGGGCCATTTCTTGTTTTGTTTCTCTTTTAACTACTGACCATAATCATCACACTAGGTAGTGTGGATCTCTAACATGGCAAAATGCCTTAATTTTTTTTTTTTTTTTTAATTGTTTGATCTGGTAGTTTTGTCTGCTTAGGTGGATTTTTGTTGCAGTCTGGAAATAATTTGCTATAAGGAGGGTCTCCTTCAGGATGTTATACCTGGGGCGACTTGGGCAAATAGTCAAATTTAAAAACATGCTCCAAATCTTACCTGAAGTAGGCTTTTGATGCTCCATGGTTGTGCATTTTACATACTTCGGATCAATATCTAGTCTGCCCTGTATGAAAAAAGAGACCAGTGTTCATTTTACTGTAGACAACACTAGGAGTGACAAGCAGAAACTGCAAGCATAAAGAAATTTAAACTTGGTCCTATGGCAATTCCTGAGGGCCAGACTCTTAGGCCAGTAGTCCATTTTCTCTTGTGAATCTCCTTTAAGCTTTAGTCCAAAGCTGAGGACATTATCAAAGGCACAAAAGCTTCAAGTGTTACACAAACAAGCCAGTGTACAATGATAATTATATGGACAATCTTGTGCATTATCATCCAGTGCTTAGAACTAGCTCTTACTAATATTCATTAGTGCTGCAGGGTCAAGATGTCTCCATCAGAACTAGTAAATTAAATTATATTAGAAAACTGCTAGCTTGTTAGACCAATCCCTGAGAATGTTTCTACAAAAACAAATAAACACCCTCCCAGCATTTTCTAGATGCTGCTTGATATCCAGCACACCCTGTGGATGGTTTCCAATAGACAACTGGAAAGGAAATAAGCAGTCTTCAGTGAAAAAGGAGTTAACATTGTGGATCTGAGATGTCGCATAGAAGGTGGTCTCAGTGCTGGAGAATGGTTAAATTTAATAGGAGAGAGAAAACTTCTGTATCCAATGCTTTGCCATCCCAAGAGCAGACAGGGCATAAGGAAGAGCAATGCAAGCTAACTTCTGGTGGCTCATCTCTGCAAGTTAGTATAGCTGGAAAGAAACATACAGTGGAATTGTGAAAGTGTTCATCATACACATATTGCCTCTGAAGTTTCAAAGTGATCCTAAAGATTACCGACGTGGTTTTACATAATGGAAAGAACAGCCAGTGCTGGTGGATGATGAATTCTTTTCATTCAGGTTGTAAATAAAACTTCAAAGGATGATTTCAGCCAAAAATAACTGTCTTTAGTAGGCACTGGGATCCACAGAGGCCATCCTGGACTTTTGTAGCAAAGACACACCTCTGAAAAATCTTCATTTTGCAGATATTACGTACTGAAGTCCCTAAGCTCTGTAAGTGTTAGATAAATTTCTTATACCTTATATTTTATTGGTGAAAGTCTGAAATAGACAAAAACAAAACTTTTCTTATAGAAATAACAATTTATCCCAGGAGGCTTTGCAGAATATTTATTTTCTTTGTAACTTTAGTTTCTTCTTGGTCTCTTTTTATCAGAACTATTCCAGAATTTTAGCTCTGACAGGGTGAGAAATATTATAAAGGGTGTTAACATCCTATAAATCTTCTGTCAGGTAATGGGATGTCAGAAAACCTCTTTCCAGAATTAAGTGGAAGAAAAGACTGATAAAGAACAAAGAGTAGTTTAGCCTTTATTTTTTCAGGAAATGCATGCTGTTAACGCTTATATTTCAAAGATTAACAAAATTCTTTGATTAAACCCTAGTTATAAAGGAGTTATCTTACAAGATGAGTAATTCTACAAGAAGTATGCTAACTGCAGTTTGTATTCATATTATATTCCAGAAAAGAACCAGCTGGAGGCATTCCATAGTAACAACCACAGGATGTACAACAATGTTGGAATCATCTGCTGAAGTAGACACAGATGCTTATAAGAAGCTGAAGATAGTTATGCAGTTAAAAATGAGAACATCAGTGCTATAGTTCTTAGATGCATTAATAAAGTTGCTTCACGGGAGCATTCTTGTGTTGAGGGAAGTAACTTAGGCCTGTCCAAACCATGGAAGTAATGAACTCAGATTTTTTAAGGAGGAGTTAATTTGAAGGGTTTCATTTCAGCTCGGTCCTTTAGAAAGAGGTTCAGTAACAGTGCAGGTTAACAGGAAAGTTGCATTTTTCTCTCCATTTTACAGTTAAAAAAGAACTAAGAATTAGAAAAAAGGATAATTTGCCAATAGGCAGACATAAGCATATCTATAATACAATAAATCAGTGTACTCCCACAATGCTATTGGAAAAAATATTGTCAGCTAAGTAAAGTCATATCTCACTCACCATCCATGAGAAAGTTAATAATGAAAATGTCATTCTAGGGAGAGAAATAAACAAAATAAAAAACTTAACTGCAGCCTAGCAGGTCACAAACATCTTTCAGATCTTGAAATCTTCAAATAAAGGGGTAAGACATCTCAATTGTGTATTGACATTCTCTTTGATGTCCTTCAGCTCCACACAGATATCTCCACATGCACTTTCCTGAGACAATCACCCAGCAGTTAAGAGCCTTCTGCAGAAGGAAGACTTGTATTCTGAATGAAAGAGATAAGACATTTCATGAAACATCTGCACAGCACATTCACTGGCCAGCTATGTTTGATGAAATAGTGTCACTACCCTCAGGAGTTTTCTATTGTTTCTGTTGTCTTTCTGTTTATTCTTTTTTTCTGTAAAGAGTATGTAGGGGAAATAAAAACTGCAGGTAGCAATGAACCGACAAAGACACTCATTTACACTTTGGAAAGATTCAGACACATAGAAGAGGAGAGTGGCAAGAGGCCAGAGTCCTCTTGGGGAGATTTTCTTGAAGTCTTGAAGAATTTTGCCGTGTTCAAATCTCCAGAATTTCACAAAGGCTTTATTTGGTAGGGATTAAAAAAAAATAAAAATAAGTGGAGCTGCAAAGGTTGGCAATACCTTCTAGGCAATTTCACAATAAAAATGCAATTATCTTTAAAATGCTTAGGAGTATCCAGAAAGTTGTACCCAGTAGCTATGTGCTTGGGCAAATTTATGTGCACAGATATCCTATTCCAACTGATAAAGAAATATTCATATGTCACTGCTGGTTACAAATTGAAACTGCCCCTTTATAAGGGAAAACAAAATTATTAGATAACTGTGTTTAAAACAGTTGCAACCTTTCTGCATCGGTATTGTCACATCCATTTCCAAAATCTAATCTAGAAACTCTCTCTTGTTTATTTTTTATTTTTATTTTTTATCTTAAAGGCTGAATTTAAAATGTGTTTGATTCCATCCTACCAGAAGTTCATAAAGAATACATCTCACTAAAAGATAAGACCAGCAAGAAATTAAATATCTCTGTTGGACTGGTGCTTAGGAACTGAGGGATTAATTATTACTTTTTTTAATAATTTTCCTAACCTTTCTTCAGTAGCTGTGATTCCTCTTTATCCCCTAGAGATATTGGCCAAGTGGATACAATCAACAGCAGCAGTTTGTTCATTGATTCAAGGACATACACAAAAGCAGGGGCTACCAAAAATGTTCGATAGATATGCAGGTACTGCACTGTTAAGGTTTGTGTGTGAATAACTGTTCCTAAAAATCAATATGACAGTTGTCTCGTGTCAAAGGTAGTCAAGTCAGTTTGCAGGTAATGTGGTGACTTTCTTCCAAGCAGGTCAGGTCCCATACAAACGAATTTATCATGAAAAGAAGAAAAAGAATCAAGCCTATTGTTAGACAAAGCAGCAAAGGAATTTTGTAGCAACTAGGACACAGTCAGCTGTAGACACAGACCAGCACAGTTTTTGTTTCCAAGGAGGTAGAGAGATTTTGAATTTAGAGAAGAGCAAAAATATACATATATATTTTTTGGAAACAACTGCAGGATGCAACAAACACATTTGGATTTTAAATTGTTATTATAACCATGCAATGGCCTTACTTAGAGCTCACCAGGGTCTAATTACCATGACATCAGTCATCCAAGTACTGAGCTACTAGCCATAAACCACCATCTAATCCTTCTTTACATCAATTTAACCACCCGCCCACACAAAGAAAATGGAATAAAAGACATGGCCTGTCAATCAGCAGTGATAACACCTTCATACAATCAAGCAGCAGAGTCCAAGGAAGGATTAAGCAAGGGGGAATATCAGGGTTATCAACTAGAGAAACAGCAAATCAGACAAAGAATGGGTAAACATATAATAACAATAAATATCCTGGGAACAATTCTAACACATTCCAGTAATGAAGAAAAGCATAGTGTATCCAATCTATGTTTTTTAAGAAAAGATTTTGTGGGCTATTGTGTAGAGAGGGCACTGGTGTGAGTGAAATGAGTTGGTAGCTTAATAACTGCTGCTATTTCTCCTCCTGTGAATATGGCCAAATCTGTTCCTGTTTCTCTTACTAAAAACATAGCTGGAAGCTGAATATCAACTGCAATCAATAATTCTTCACTACGTTTTATATGTCTAGTTAAGGTGTTTCTCCAAGAAAGATAGAGGTAGTGAGAAAATTGAAATTGAAGACAGGCTTTGTCTTGCACAGTAGTAAATTTCTACCTTGTTAGACACAGTAGGCACTCTTAAGATAGTTTGTTCTGGTTTAAGGAACAAAAGGAATTCTAGAAAATAATCCCTACACATAAAAGAAAAATGCTTCTCAAAGTGAAGGTATCTTTAGGAAGGCAAAATGCTTCAGACAGGCACTGGCAAGTTGTTCAGTGAAGTAACTTTCCATTAAAATTCTGCTGTGCTCAATGTAACTTCTTTCAGAATTGATCAAAGCAATCTTAATGGAATATATCACAGGTCTACGGTAGACTAGAAAGAGCCTCATCCTAGAATTGTTAATATGGATGACCAGAACACTTGTAAGAGCAAATAAAGTGCAAGATGTCACTCTGACCGCCTCAGCCTGTCAGTGTAATGCTAAAGCTAAGAAATGGTGAGTGCCTTCACCTGAAGGATATGAGATAGATAGATCTCCCTCCTGTTTTCATTTCAGTGCAGAGTAGACACACTTCAGAATTCTCCAGAATTCTAGCAGAACAGAAAAAAATTTACTTTCATGCATTACCATTTGTCATCTCAGACTCTGAGCTGCCCTCTCTAATATAACTATTTTCACAGTTTTCTGAAGGTTTGAGAAATGCTAATTATCCCTGCTTTGTGGTTAACAACACCTGATAAATGAAGGGATAGGCCCAACTAAGTATGCAGTCTACATTGACTAACTTTTGTGGATCCAGATTCAAAAATAGTATCCAAAACCAAAACAACATATTAATTCCTTGCTTAACGTTGGGTAAAAGCCACATCAAATAAGGTGTTGAATAAAGACCTGTGTAGAAGACCCGGTACAAATATTATTTATGTAGTTTGCATATGAACTTCAGCTCAATGTACAGCAGGAACATCTGAGTCAGGTCTCCAAAGAAACATCTTTGTGCACCTGGGATTAAAACAGATGCTTTTTACAGCACACCTACAGAAGAACTCAGTTGTGCTATCTTGTGTTCCCCAAACACTCGTACATTTGCTATAGCACAGAGAGAATAAGCTAGCTGAGATCACTCCCCTTTCCTCCTTCTAAGTTTGCAAATCTTTTGAGGAAAGGGAAACAAAATGAGACAGTGGGAAAGGAAGAATCAGCATTATCTTGTGACATACTAATACAGAAATTAGGAGTCCTTGTTCGAACTATCTCCTCCTTGTGCTGTTTCCATTTTCATCCAGCTTTACCAATTGATTACCTAAAGGCATGACAAAAATTCCAGACTTCTTCTGCCACTCTCCAAAGTTGGAACAGTACATTCATGCAGCTAAATCATGGGAAGCTATCTCTGCAGTCCTTGGTCCTGCAAAACAGATTGGTCGTGCTGCCTGACTACCAGTAAGCATCCAACATCTAATTTTTAATCATTAATTGTTTGATGTTAGCTAGGAAGAAATTATTATTTTTGTCTAGAGTGGAGAAAGGCAATGGACATTACCAATCATTTACTAAAAATAATATATTTAAAATGAGATAACTCTGCTGAGCAGCACATAAAGAGACATGTGCTTAAACAGCTATACAAAGACTGACAAAACTGAAATTTGAACTGCTTCCAGTCCATAAAAAACAACTTGTGTCTGCCTCTTGATTTAAAAGAGAATCCATAGCATGTTGATTACACTAATTACAGCGCAGCTGAATCCTTTCTTATTCCTCAGCCACCAGGGACCACAATTACATTGCCTATGGTTCTGTCTGAACAACATGCTTGACTTCAAATTATGGGCATTGAGAGATTATATTCTCTCCTCCACATGAGGAGAATAATGAGTTTTCCTTGCATAAGTTTCAACATATGAAGTCTTCTATCTGAAACAGTGCAATGTACAATGTTAACACCAGAGATAAAAATGAACACCCAGCATCCCCTCATAATGGTCAAGAGAAGTAAAGGTAACTGAGAAAAGGAACAAACCAAAGAAAAAGAAAAGAAAAGAGAGAGAAAAAAAAGAGGGAGTCTTGCTAGATGAAGAGTTCTAAAAGGGTTTGATTTAAGACACACAACATGAAAGCGAATTCTCAAGACTGATCTAATGTCCCCAGATCCACCTGATGTAGCTCATGACCACTGTAAAAGACAACTGTAACATGAAGAAACTTTTAAAAAAACTGTATGAAAAACTTGGGAAAATTCTTGTTAAAACTAGCTTCTTGTTAGCATGAAGAGTGTGAGCAATCTGACTGAGATTCCTTTTACTCTTCTACCTGAAAACCTCTTTTCTTGTTAATTAATCTATCTCATCATAGCTGGAAGCTTTAATTCACTGTTCTTATTAATTGTCACATTAAGCACTACAGCCACAGTATAAAATAGAAGGGAACTGTGAAGAGACAACACCAGAGGGTAGGGAGAAATTTTAAGCAGAAAATGCTTGGCAGAGAACTGAACTTCAGGAGAAGCAGTGAGCATTCATGGTAGGAAGAAATACACTGCTCTATTGGGCAAACAACTCGTTCCATCCTCATCAGAGCTATGAAGTTGTCTGAATAGTGTCTGGGCTCTTTCCTAATGTTCTTTCGACTCTTTGATGTATGTGAGGCATAGTTTTAGCAAACCTGATTGGATAAATCAAAAGTTGATTTTTCCTCCAGCCTAAAAGTAAAATCAAAATAGCCTGTTGCTGCAGTTTTCTTCAGTACCCACCTCTACATCTTCTTACTGGTTTCTGTTTTTTTTTCCAAGTGCAATTCAAAGGCACTTGCCCAGTGTTCCAAATCACTGCATAGCTAGGACACGTAGCAACACAAACATTTCACAGTGGATGGTAAAGGGTCAACCATTAGCTTCTGCCCAGGACCCACATAATTACTCAGTACGACTTTATGATCACACAAAGATCAGGTTCATGTTTAATTAATTAGGATATACCTCTTGCACAGCTTTTGGGTAGTGTAACCTGAGGGATAACAAAACCCTTACGTCATGGTTAAATGAGTTAGCCAGGAACACAGGAGGACGTTGATTAACTTTCTTGTCCATCCCTTAGATTCTTTCCTCATAGTCACCACCAAAATTTAGTAAGCCCAGAGCTTCCTATGTTCTCCACAGTAGTTGTTCATGGAGCAGAACAACACTGCAGAAGACTTATTGCCCCAGTCAAACTTCTTCACCTCTCTCCCAGAGTCCTTCTACTCTGAATTCCCCAAAACTTCCCTGCCAGATCTTATTCTTCACTCTATTTTCTGGTGGGCAGAGTTCACCTAATTAGATGTAGAGAACTGAAGTCATCAGCTTCTGAGTTAGTCATCCTGGGATCTCTTCATGATCAGTGGAGACAAAAAGACTGCTCTTAGAACACAAGTCATGTGGAGTTTACTTCATACGAATGGAGATGAAGGGAACTGTATCTTGAAATTAAGAGGTCTAACTTAGAATAGTCAAAGTTTCATTTTGGTGAAAGACACCCTGAGAAGTTTTAATTACTCCTTATTCATTATTCCTATTTGTTATTCCTTTTTCCATTTATATAGGTCCTACTTTGATTACACCCATCAATTATATTACAGAGAATACCATTATTCCCATCTGCAACCTGTGTTCAAGAAGCTGGACATTAATTCACAAACAAATGTGAATTTACTTGTGAGTTAAATTGTAGCATATAATAATAGCGTTCCTCTAAAGAGAAGTAAAACTTTTCTAAATGGTAAATATACCTCCTAAGCAGACTCACTGCTGTAAAATGAGATGGAATTTTTTCCTCTTGTAGGAGAGGTGGCCTTTCCTGTAGCAATTTTCTTAGAGTTTCTAGTATGGTCATGGCAATGTTATTCCTTTCTTCCAAATTGTCTTCTTCAGGTACTCAAGCTGTTTTGATCTGAACTTATTGTTCATTGGAACTATGGGCTTAATGGCTCGAAAATCTTTTAGCAGTGACTTGGCAAAGGTTATGAAGTGACTCAGTAGCAAAGCAGGAACAAGCACTCAAGCAGACCTGGTTCAAGGTCTTTCTCTGAGGCTCTCTGCCTGGCTTTAAGTACTTACATGACCATCATCACTCAATCTTTCTTAACAAGAGTATTTTTCATTACTATTATTTTAGAAGTGCTTTGTAATAACTCAGAAGTACTAGGAAAAAAACTCAAAAGCTTTTTTTTTTTTTTTCCTAACAAAATATATGTTTCCTTCCACTGTGTACAATCTGTTTCTGCGGCAGTGGCTTGGGTTTCCTAGGAAACGGCTGCAGGTCAGACCTTGATTGGTTGTGTTGTCAGCTTGATTGCAGTGTTTCAGGTGGTGGGCCTTGTAAGTGCAGCTCTGAAGCAAGTAAATAGGGGGCTATCCAAGAGCTTTACACTAGTGGTCTGAAAGAAACCACACAGATGGCATTTTGGGGGAGTATGTGACACAGGGGGCACCTCTTCGAAGAGAATAGGAGCCTGCGTGGGATTAGAAAAGAGGCAAATCAGAGATGTGGGCAGGAAGGGTGGGATGGAGGGCTTTGAGGCCAGAAGTTTGGCTGCAGCAAAAAACTGCCATAGTCGCAGCTCTCATTGAAGAAGGAGCTGAAACTGTGGTGCTGTCATGGCCTGGAACCCACTGATGCTTCTGTCCCTCAGAAGCTGGGACTTAAACACTTCTTTTCATCTTTAACTTTACTGATTGCACTGCATGTTCTCTGAGACAAATGTCTACTGAGAGGGGAAAAAAAAAAGGATGTTTTCTACTGTAGCATTTAGGTGCCACTAAATTAAAAAACAGAGGTATCAAAGAGAATAGCATCTTTGTATCCTGCATTCTTCTGGGAGACGAAGAAAGGATTGCCTGAAAGGAATATATCTGATGCTGCTTTGCTTGTGAATCAGAGAATAGCAAAAGCACATGGGAAGAGCACTCACACTGGGAAGTAAACAGCAGAAGTGGGAACAGTTCTGGAGAGTTCCTTGAGCTTCAGTTCATTTCCTTTTTCATCCATCTTTGTATACATACGCTCCAGAGTTTTCTGTGCTGATATGTAAACACAATCACTTAAGCTTTCTTCTGGTTAAACCCCATATAACTTTTCTAAAACATAATTACAGAAATACAGAATATTCCCTTCCCTTCCCCTCCCTTTGTCTCCTTCCTCTTCCCTCAGAAAGTAGTTTAATTTTGATCTTCGGCAGAAAAATACCATGTGTACTTCTAAGTCATTCTGACAAATTTCCACATAGTGATTAGGTCATGTTCTGACTCCTTAATGCACTTTATAAATACTTATGTACTTGATAAATTATTTGTTGGGTAGACATACCTGATGCCAAATAAGTAGATGGATCTCTGGATTAAAAAATAAAAAGGTGTTACTTCTTTTCAGTGTGTGCAATTGCATTTATTTTCTCCCTGATTCACAAGTGCATCACTTTCTGTTATTTAAGTAAAAGGTACTTAATAGAATTAATCTGAGTTCAGGTCTAAGAGCACTCACTATTTCTGCAGTTAATCTTAGGAAGCTGGTGGCAAAAAGCATATATCAAGACAAATTTGTGGTGGATGCTGCAGGCACCACCCATGGTTAGAATCACATTCTGCAGTTTAACAGCTTGGCTGAGTGTCAGCTGAGTACTAGGGACTGCAAGCATGCTTCAGCCTACAGAATATGCAAGTTAGTGTAACCCTGTACAGTTTGCTATGAAATAGGTTGGAGACAAAAAATAAATCCTTTTTTCATGTTTGTTGCAGGTCTGCAAAGATCACCTCAATTCATCTGATGTACTGTAACCTGTTAAATTATGTTTGACAAACGCAGCCCATGGTGAAGGGTGTGTTTCAGTACAGATGGATCAAACCTACCATGAAGTTTCACAAGTTAAATGGAGAAGGGAGAAAGGAGACAAAAGAAAAGGAGACCAGGGGATCCTTCTGCTGTCACATGGAAAAGACGCAACAAGTGAGAATGTGGAGAAAAAAACTGATTTCTTCTGTTGTGCCCTCCATAGTTGACAGTAATGTTCTTTAATAATGTAACACTTTTTCATACAGATGTGCAGCTCTCACTTAGAGATAATCCTCCACACTACTTCACCTTCCATTTCCTGGCTTTACACAGGCAACACTGAGTTACCATCCTTTTGTTGCATTGTTCTATTTTGTCTCCTTAAGGAACTACCTGCATTACAGTAACCTAGGTATATAAAATAGAATTAAGAAGAGAATTGAATGAATCAGACAGAGTCATAAGTAAACAGTCAAGGAAATTTTAAACAGAAAAATGCCTAACTATAACTATGCAAGTAGCACAAATTGATGTTAGGTTTTTTTTAATTAAAAATTTCCTAATCCTCAGCATAGACAGATTAAATGGCACAGAAATGATTCTTTTCCCACAGTAATATCTTTCCCTGGAATACTTATTCCAGACAATGCATTTGCTAGCATCCTTTATATGGTACATAGAGGGAGCTGTTGGCATAGGTTTATTAGACCAATCAGAGTGAAAATTTTCCATTGCTACCAAACCCTTTACAGGATTTCATTATTATTTGAACTAGAAAAATCATGCCTTCATTAATATACAAATAAAAAAATCTCATGAGTTTTTGGCACATAAAACTCATGAGTAGATATGAACTATAAAGTTCATAAAAGTAGATATGAACTATAATACAGTATTCTGCATTTTGTGGGACCTAACATTCGTTAGTATATATACATTCTCTCCAATATTCAGAAGTTTTTTGCTGTTCAATAACATGAGATTAGAAATATTATCTTTACAGTGGATGAAGTATATAAAATATACCAGATACATAAGACAACTGCGTACATTCTGATATGTGTGTTATGCAGTTCTCTTCCATTCTTGCTACTATCCCAGGACAGTCTGAAGCCTTAGTCTAGGAGCTGGGATTTGTGTCCTCAGCTCAGTACAGACAGAATATTATTTTGACTTGTCACTCTGCTGACCTTCAGGGGTTTTGTTCAGGCTGCTGCAGAGACAAGGATCAGATCAGTATTTTAAGGCTGTTATCTCTAGGAAATGTTAAGGTGTTCTTAATTGCCACTGTAAAGGCAGGGGTGCTCATTTATTCTACACTTCTCTATCTCCTAAATCAGAAGCGTTTGCCCTCAGGATTAGCATAAACACATAAGAAGTGCAAAAAAGCAGATTGGAGAAATACAACAGTTACAGAATCTGTCTTTAAAATGAGATAAGGAAGGATCAATTAGGACAAGAATATTTTTTAATAATGAGAAATAAAAATGAATGTAACTTTTAATAAACTTACAGAATACTTTATTAACTTTTCTGCCCATCATCTTCCATTGCTAGGATTCTCCAGGTTTCCAAATTTCAATTTCATGTGGTGCTTTAGCATTGATATCTTCAAGTCATGACTATTCTCTCCACAGTTTTATCTCAGAAACCCCTAAACAGGAAGTTCTGGAATAATGAAACAGGAATCATATATCTGGCAAAGCTGTTCAGGCTCACAACTTCAAAAATACAAATGAATCCTGGCAATTTAAGCCGGATCAACATTGAGACTTTATATAGAGAGCTGGACATCATAATGAAATAACATTAACATTTTATGAGATTGTCCTAGACTTCAGGAGCATGTTAAGTATGGAATATGTTTTGCACACTGCATACATTACAAATGCTGCATGATAACAACGTGGTTGTTTAATTTCACAAAATGCACACAGATGTTAAAATGTATTCATTTTTCATCTGCCTAAAGGACAGATTATTTACAATTCCCAGACTTTGACTGGCCTCTTCATTTTCAGAAACACAGAATCACAGAATTGAGGGTTGACCAAGAGATCATTGAGTTCAACCCCTCAGCTAAAGCAGGATCCCTACAATAGGTCACACAGGTAGGAATCCAGACAGGTCTTGAATATCTCCATGGAAAGAGACTCCACAACCTCTCTGGGCAACCTGTTTCAGTGCTCTGTCACACTTACCGTATAGAAATTCTTCTGCATGTTAGTACAGAACTTCCTATGTTGAAGTTTTAGTCCATTACTCCTTGTACTATTGCTACGCACCACCGAGAAGAGCCTGGCCTCATGCATTTGCCTCCCTCCTCCCTTTAGATAGTTATAAACATTTATCAGATCTCCCCTCAGTCTTCTTTCCCAGTGGCTGAACAGATCCAGGTTACTCAGCCTTTCCTCATATGAGGGATGCTCCAGGCCCTTTATTGTCCTTGTGAGATCACATCAGTGAGAGGTTTGTTACCTTCCGTGTGAGCAACAAAGAACATTTCATTTCAGCTCATACACAAATGACATTTTATTTACTGCTCAGTGCTGTGCTGAGCAGGTACAGTAGACACCTTGATGTCTGAAATAACAAAGACAATTGTATGACTTGTCTGGATCTCAAGTTTTGTATCCATCTGGCACCTGAATTAAAGCAAATTTAACTTTTCTTACTTGAGATCTCAATTTGGTGCAACACTCAAACAGAAGTTAGCTTCAACGCACGCACATTTACAGTGATTAGGAAGAAAGAGGACCTATTTATAAGTTTAAAGATGGCTTAATACTCTTTGAATAGTGATTAAAACATTTGCTTACATTTCTGCTTTAGCAAATTCACTGTATTTAAATAACCCATTTATTTATGCAGCAATTTGATTTTAACTTAAATGCTCTAAAAACACCCAAATGTGTTCTTTTTTTGCTTGTTTTGATTTGTGTATATATATATATATTATTTGGAATGGATTTATAATATCTAAAACTATGGTTCCTCTAGAATATTTCTGAAAGAAAAAAGAGAATATTTAGTTTAGGATAAATGTACTTAAAAATAAAAATCAAAATTTTTGTAATTCTGTCATTTTGCATTTGGAAGAAAACTAAAAGCTAATCTTAAATATAGTGCCATTGCTTTGGTTCGTGACACTAACAGCTGCTGAAATTTTAGTACTGAGGCAAAGAAATTTCTGTTTTGTAGAAAATGCATACTAAATTGTTCGCAAGCATCGCAGAAGATCATTCTATTGGGTTTCTTTGTGTTTTGCCAGAAAACTTGTATAGTCACAATGCATTTATTTTTCATTGAACCATGTTCTCCATAGCAACAAATCACAAAAATGTATAAGTACTTAGTATGGGAAAAGTAAAGATACCCAAACAGCCCATACAAATCCTTAGTTGCCCATAAAAAGATAGTGTGATAAGTCTGAGAAAGAGGACCCAAGGTGTTTCAAAGAATTTATGGTCAGCCTGCTTCCTCCTTGGTCAGGACAGGAATAGCTGATGATTAATAACAAACATCATAGAATTATCTAAGAGAATGAGGATGAATGGATTTGCCTTACACGTGGATAGGAGAGAACAGTGACTGGAAGGCCAATTGACAGAGCTCAAGAACTGGTAACTGGTAGGTAATGTCAGAGATTTTTTGTTTGTTTGTTTGTTTTGTTTGTTTTGTTTTGTTTTGTTAAAAAAAGGGAAATAAAACACTGGTAGTGCTTTGTTAAATTTTATGACACTTTTCCCAGGACCCCCCTCTATCACAGTTTCTAGTTTATATAAAAATAAATACAGACTGTAAATTTTACAATGGGTTATGACTCTTCTCTGAAATTCTTGGTCCTGGTTGCAAATACTGACCATGTATTCCATGATTTCTTTCATAGGGGAAGGGTTCTGTGGGATGGAAGAGCTCAATTTCTCTGTACTGCTGCTGTATTCTTTTTCTTAGCAAGCAAAAAACCATTGATCCATTAGTGTACAAAGTCTATTTGAGCAAATAAAAAATCCAGAAATGACTGTAGAATAGATTCTAGAATCTCTAAATTCTAGAAAAGTCACATGAGTATTGTGGTTTAATCCAGCTAAGCCCACACAGTCATTTGCTTGCCCTCTCCTTCCCAGTGGGATGGGAGAAAGAACTGAGGGGAAAAATGTAGAACTCGTGAGTTGAGATGAAACTACTTACTAAGATAGAGGAAAGGAAAAGGATAATAGTTATGACTATATATATATGAATGTATATAAACAGTGATGCACAAGCAATGGCTCACCACCCCTAGCTAGCCCCTTGAGCAGCAGAAGAGAGGGAGATGAACTCCTACACCCTTGAAAACTCCTGCATGATGTCATGTGGTATAAATTATCCTTTTGGCCAGTTTAAGGGAGCTGTCCTAATTCTGTTCCCTCCCAGCCCTTCGGGCCCTCCACTAAGAAGGGCCTTGGCTCTGTACAACACTACTTAGCAGCAAAGTATAAACATTGATGTGTTATCAACATTTTTTTTTCCTAGCATCAAAAACAGCATCATAAAAGACAACGTGAAGAAAATATCCATCCTAGCTGAAACTAAGACAATGGGTAATCATTTTACTTTTTCTGGAGTATTTTCTACAGAAATATAGGCATAGATAAAATTTCTCATGTATAAGTTTGGAAATTTACAGAGAAATGCCAATAATAAATTGTTTTTAAGGTGTTTATTTGAAAGAGCCAAGACATAAAGAAACACAATAAGTAGAATTTTCACCTTTAAGTGTCTGGTCATAATTCCAATAAATGGTTGACAAGGATGACTTTTAAATTACAAATGAGGAAGATTATACAAAGCAGAATTTAGGTCATTATGTTCTGCAATCTATGTATAAGATATGAAAGCTCCTACAGCACAGAAATCAGATGGGTTCTCCATTCATTAAGACTGTAAGGTTTCAAAAACTCTGTATTCTGTGTCATGATGAAACTAAGCCTTTTCAAAGGTCTTTTCATTTATGTCTTATCAGGTGAAAGCTGTGGCTTTTTCTTGGAATGTTTTTCCATTTTGTGAGTAAAAACAATAAAGAAAACCAAACAAATACCACTTCACTACTCTTACCAACACATGCTCCCAAATTTATCTCCTCCTGGTGAAGATTTGAACTGAAAACTCCTCTACTCTTCAATAACATCAGGGTAATTAGATGATTTGAGTAACTCTTACTGATTTTCTCTTATTGGAACTCTTCCATTTTGCTTCAATAGTTCAATCACCCTTCTAGCAATTAGCTAAAGCAGTTAAAACAAATGAAGAAAAGATCATAAAACTGGTTGTTCAGGCAGAAAATGAAAGATATTTCCTTTTTCATAAAACCTCTCTTAAAGATGCATAATTGGTTAGTAACTAAAAGTGGACATATAGATTGCTGTGATATTAAATTACTTCTTTGCAATGCTGTTTAGAAGCAAAAGTTCGAAGACACACGAGATGTGGCTATGCAGATGGGACAGCAATAAAAAAAAAAAGGCTCTTTGAAGTTACACTGGAAATTCCTACACTTTACCTACCCGAATATTTTGGAATATTCTTAGAATATAAATTCAATTCTGCACAATTAGCAGCATTATATATTCAGGCACTATAAATCACTAGGCTTGTTGTTCTCAAAAAAGTGCTTAAATTAAATGATGCTTATTGAAATTAATATGCCAACTTTAAAATGAGTTTCAGCATGTTAGTGAACTCATTTCTTTAATCACTTGTTTAAAATTGGGTATGACTTTACAGATAAACAATCATTTTTGGATTATCTTTTGAGACAAGTGCTTCAGAGAACACAGATAATCCAGTAAGGGATACTTTGGTGCTATTTCCACAGTGAAAGAGAACTCAATTGCTTATACAGAACTTAAAGATACTCACAGCAGTTTGCTACTATACCCTCCAAAAGGAGATGTAAACAAAAGAAACCAGTCAGCTAGAGCAGGTGTTACTTCAGCATTCTCTGAATTTCAAGAAAGCTTCAGTCCTGAATCAAATCTAAATTGATAGGACACCTTTTAGCATGAATGCAAACAGACACTGAAGAGATGTCTGGGATAAGTTTCATATTGAATATAATATTTGTGTTTTAGTATTGACTATTGGGTAAAAATAGTTATAAAGCAATTGTCATTCAAATGTTGTCACACTTTCTACTACACCAAAAGTCACCTTAGAAGTTTAAATATTTTTCAGTTAATTTTTTTTAAGCTTTATAGCTACTTAGATCATTTTTTTTCCAAGGGCTGTAGAACCATTTTCTCATAATATCTTAGAAAAAAATTACAGAATCTTATGTCATAGTCAAGTTTATTTTTCCCCATTTTGCACCTAGAGTAAGAAGGAGATATGAAATCTTCAGATGTACTGACATTTAAATTTCACTGGCATCAGAGATAAGTACTTTTCTACTGTTTCTCAGCAAATTTTGTTGAAGAAATAGCTGAACCCAGGTTTCCCGAGTCCTAGACTAGAATTCAAGTGAGTTATCAAAGAACCACTAATAAGGAACTTAATCTGATCACTGAGAATCACCTTTTTAAACAATCAGGAGATTAATATTAGATTTCTAATTGATTAGATAATGTAGTCATTTACGCAGTTGTAAATAGGCTGGAGTAGAAGTGAACTAGAGACATGGAAAATACAAGTGTTCTCTCAAAGATTGCTATGTAGATTCTCTCAAAACCCTGGACAGAAAAATTGGCATCTCCACAGTGTCATTCATCCTATCTGTTCTAAGCACTATTGAAAAATAGCCTGAATCAAGACTGTCCATTGACCAGAACAGAAGTGTATCTTAAACCAAACACTATTACTCAAATAAAGTTAGATGAGGCAAAAGCAGCCTCTAGTAATGACAGAGATTTCCACTATGAAGTTTCACTAGCTTTCTATTATAAAAAACAATTATTCACAAAATCATTACAAACATAAAGATGTAGAACTCTTTGCACTGCATTAATAGGCCTGAAATCTTTATGGAAGTCATGTAAATAAATGTGGTTCTTTATACACATTCATGAAAGTACTATCAGAAAATTCATCAAATCGTTGAATTGTACATCAAAATTAAGATATGTGTTAAAGAACAATATTTTATGACATTTGTAACTCATTTTAATACAAAAATGTCAGTAATAAGGTAAGTTCTCCAAGATTCATGCAATGCAGAGTTCAGCATGCCACCAAATTAGTAGGATCACACACAACAGTATCATTGATTACTTAATTCTGAAAAACTATGTTAATAATCTATCATTTCAGACAAGCTATTGGCTCAGTGTCATGGAGGGGAGTCAAAAGCTTGGCTGCCTCTTTCTCCTGACATGTTCTATCTTTTAGGCTATGTCAGCAACAGACAGACTTTTCCATAAACTTTAATGTCCCTGAAGCTGAAGACTCGAAGAATCTCTGAAATGGGACCTGGCAACAATTGCAGTAGAGCACAGACACCTGAGCTTGGACATTTGGTGAACTTCTGAGTATAAGATTACTACATGTTACTTTTTCTTCTCCTTCGTCCCTCACAACAGTGTGATAAGTAATTTATTAAGAGATGCAAATTCTATAACCCAGGAGTTGACACTTTCCTGGAAGCAGATCCAAGTTACGTTTGGAGCAATTCCTAGAATTCACACAAAATGGAGCACAGTCATAAAGATATTGCTTTTAGTATTTTTCCTAATGGCATGGCATTCTTAAGATAAAGCTCATGTTCCAGTATGTCATGTACCAAAATTCTCACTACATTTGTTTTGTAATTTCAGATGATAATTTTACCCATAGTTCAAAATTTCTTTGCAGAGAATTGTCTGTATCTAGAGAGAAATAGAAGGAATCTGCCTTCTCTTTAAAAGGTAAGAAGTTCTAAATATTATCTTATATAACAATATATTTCCTGGGAAATACTTTATTATTTCTACTAATTATCTTTCCTTTGGATAATTTTAAATATTGGTAGGGTAAGTTAATTCCCCAGTATTTGGGTTGTTGGATTAATTTTTCATCATATGAAGAGAGCAGAACTTACAAAACATACTCTTGATTTTTTTAAGCGCAAGTCCCAGGTGTTTCATTTTTAAAAGATGTTACAGCAATAAAAACGTTATTAAACTGTCTTCATTCATGCTGTTATAGTTGAAGCTGTGTCAGCATTTACATTACAAGCTCATTTTTTCCAGAGAAAATGCTGTAGTCCATTGGGTAAATAATATGTGCTTTACTGTGACATATACCCAGGAAAGCTAGAAATATTCAAGAACAGAATTTTTTAGGATCTTTTCTTAATTCCATATCATATATGTTGTGTTGCACTTTTTTCCTGTTAATGAATAACTCAATCACCTCCCAGTGATCATAAATTTCCTTTATACCCCAAGCTATGTTAATATTATATTTATTTAGATTTTTAGTATTGAGACAAAATGTATTTCCTATTGTGACTGTGTATACTGATCATTGGCTCTTTGAAACTTTGAAACATCACCTAGCCCCAAGAATTGAATGGCCCTGAACATTCATTAAAAAACTCAGAGGTAATTGCCAAGTTTTCAGCACTGCTGAAATAAGGTCCTAAATGTCTCGTTTCACATTACATTATGGAAGTATCTCAAATCATAAATTATTTCTGGGACTTAAGTGACATACAAAAGACTGCAGAAGGAATGGTGCAAGAAGTAAACATACATGAACATATATTCTCTCTCAGGCCTCTGCTAAATAGTAGATCCCTCAGACTGATAATTTCTTAGCTGTCTCCTTTCTCAAGACATATCTCACAGACCTATTAGCTTCAGTTTGTGTGTTTTCAGTCACCCATTGCTACGTCTACACCACATCCACTAAACTGAACTGTAATGTTTCCCTCTATTCTGAGGATGTGATTCTGCAGTTTAATAAACTTTTGGGCCAGTATTACAAGCCAGTCATATTCCAGGTTCTTCCTACCTCATCTAAACTTACAAAAGGTCAGATTCCATTACAGTTAATTGAAAAAAAAAGTAGTTTGAATTTCACGCCTGAACTCTTTGTACAGTACAGAACTAACAGTGTTGTTAATGCAAGGGATAGGTGGGTCTCTGAGCTTAATCACAGAATCCTGTGAATTCCAATTCCTGAATTGGAAGGGACTCACAAGGATCACTGAGTCAAGCTCCTAGCTCCACATAGGGCCACTCAAAATTCAAACCTGATGCCTGAGAGCATTGCCCAAACGGTCCTTGAATTCTAGCAACACAGGGCCATGCCCACTGCCCTGGGCAGCCTGTTCCATGCCCACCGCCCTCTGGTGCAGACCCTTTCCCTATCACCCCCTGCCCCTTCCCTGACACAGCTCCATGCCGTTCCCTCAGGCCCCGCCGCTGTCACACAGAGCAGAGCTCAGCGCTGCCTCTCCGCTCCCTGTGAGGAGCTGCAGCTGCCATGAGGCCTCCCCTCAGATAAATAAAAGACAAAAGTGGAAAGGAGTGTTTTCACACTGAAGACTTGTCCTAAGCATAAGCTTGTTACGGATTTCCTCTCTAATACGAGGATGGGATGAATCATGTATTGGAAGTACCCATCTCTTTCTCTCTGTTAAACTAAGGAGAGAAATTTGATGATAAGATTAAACTAAAGAACTCGGTTTGGGATGACTACAGTCCAAGTCAGATAATTCCATCCCACTCTCTCCCATCTTATTTCTGTCTTTCTTACTGTAATAACTTGCTTGGCTTTCTTACTCTAGTGCCTTGGTGTAGTTTTGTTTCAGTAATGCCTCAAGGTTTCAGTCACATTTCCCTTTTGCTAGGGACTATACACTTTGCTCATATGAGGTGTCTTTGTCTTTCCAATCCTCTCTTTCTTGTTATAAATAAATGTCCAAAGGAATCAATATTTTTCCTCAGGTTCACAGATGTTTGAAGAAGATTTTCCAATCTCTAGCTGTCTAAGCTAATTTTGAGATACTTAAAAAGTTCAAAGTAAACTATTCATGACTTAAGTACGAGTTGTTTTGAACATTTTTCCTTAAATCCAGTTTTCTGGAATGAAGTATTTTTAACATTGACAGTTCTCATAAAGAGAAAGCTAATGATTTTCTTCTGAGCATAATATGCGGATAATTAAGATAATGTTTTTAGCAATCTGAAGTGTTTAACTGCCTTCATACAATATAAATCTTTTTTTGCACTCTTCGTATATTTAATTTAACTAGGCAACAAAACAGTAGAAAGAAATATGATGGCTTGCATAATTACACAGCTATATTCAACATCATATTTTTGGAAGTCTTTCTCAATCTTACACTTGGTAATTTTCTCCATAACTGGGCAATTTAAGATTTATTTTTCTTTTTCTTCTTTCTTGCTGCACTAAACGTCTGTGTCTGAGCATTACACATTTGCTTTCAGTTTGCCTATGTGTAAGTAAACAAAGATGCATAAAAATATGTGTAGTTCTATAGATTTTCTGTATAATATGCATGCATATGCATTTACATGTGTACATACACGAGCACATTTGCATATAAAATTAAAGGGGATATGTGTTCATAAGAAGTACTTAATCAATACATATACCTTGCAATCATAATCATACAAATCATCCACTTATTTTGAAGTAACATTGGAGAATTATTAATAATAACTCCTTGATTAAGTTGAAGATAGCTTTACTAGTGTGAGAGTGCAAAGATTTTTCTGGTGAGTTCCTGAATACTGCTGGATAATAAACCAATCTGAGGGCTTGTGACTCTTCTGATGCTTTTCAGAAAGAATTGCAGGGAGCAAAGTCAAGTTTAAGATGTATTATATTGGTGATAAGTAGGAAACATAACAGAAACTACTCTACGTGAAAAGAGTGCTTTTATCCCTGCAATGTCTTTCTCCAGATCCAGATGCATCTTATGTACCTTAGTACACTGTAGCTGCTGATTGCTGTCAGTGAGGAGTGGGACTATGACAAGCCTGGCTCAGAAGCTATGCAAGGGATAATGTAAATCATGCAGCTGCAAGCATCCAGCTGCAACAGGAAAGGGTGTTTCTGCACTGAGGTTTCAGCTGTTTTTCAGGGAAGGAAGTTTTAGTCTCAGTCTCTTCATGCTTGCTCATAGACATGCAATGAGGAGGAGATATGGTCAGAAACTGGTACACAAAGTTGCATTGCCCCTACATTAAAAAAAAACCAACGCTTAAACATCAGTTCAAGTGCCAGGGAACCTGATGAAAAATCATTGGAAATATTTCCACCCACACTTTCTGAACAGAATATTTGGGATATTTTAACACTTTTTATATAAAATATCAGCAGCCCTTTTTCCTTGCAAACTTTCTAAAAGCTGAATATCTTCAAGATTTTTGAAGTCTTTTGTTGCTCTACATTTCTTTTTCAGTAACTCATCAACTAACCATTGAAAAGATGCCCTGAAATTGTTAAATATTTTTACAATAAGATTGTACTTTTTGAGATTAGACGAAGGTTGTCAACCCATGCTATTTGCTATTAATGTGAATCCTGCTTTGGAAGGGAAAATCATATACTGGTTTGCACACAGTTTGTTGAGAATTCAGAGAATCTAAGATCTTGTAGGCAGACTGGCTTTAGAAACAACTGAGAAAGAGAAGAGTAATTTTTGTGTAATTTTAGCAGGTTTTGTAACAGTCTGATGTAAATGTTGCTGAAGCTGAACTCAGCATGATTTACTGAGGATTTAGATCACATTCATTACTTTTCACTTGCATAACTCAATTTATCCATAGCTCTTTGTGTACTTTTCAAAGGGTGAAAAGGAATCATTGTCCCTATTTCCCCAATAGGTGATGTCTGACAGCATCCAAAGAGGTGATTTCACAGGCATTCACACAGAAAGTTATCAACTAGGAGTGACGGGAGAATCTTTAGTCCCTAAATAAGTTCAGTATCAATAGATTATCACATGCACAATCACAGGTCCATATAGACAGACGAGGGTACTTAAATTTAAAATTATTAACACTCCTGCTGCAATTCCTCTACCAACAAAACATATACACGCTGTTCAACTGGAAACTGCAGAACATGACAGTCAATGTGTTGCTATAATACTTGTTGTTATGAATTAATTAGCTCATTTGCATTTATACAGCACACTTCGTGCAGAAGCAACACATGGCATTATACACTTAAACTACATTACAATTAAACAGAACTTCGGCTAATGAAGTTAAGACTAAACATTAAAAAAAAAAACAATCTCAAAAAATTAAATTCCTCAGCTCTCATGGGAAGAACCTTATATTTTTTAAATAACACGATCAAATTTTTAACAAAGGGCAACTACAAGTGTCAGTTACAAGGATAGTGACTGATTGACTGTTCAAGAAGGTAAGTGGATATGAAAACAAGAAATGAATAATATGCAAACACTGTAATAACTATTATGTATTTGATAGGGGGACTGTAGCATCCATTCTTGCAACATGATAAGCTGATTTTTTTAATATAACTATTCTACATGCTGATTTTTTGCAAACCAGAGACTTACACAGTCAATGGTCAAGGAAGGCTGCAAAAACAAAGTGGCAATAATTCAACTGTGGTGTTATAAAATGTGAATCAGGAGCTGTGTATCCTGCTGAGACAGAAATGGTCTTAACCTTCTAAATTCCTGAGATGGCTAAAATGAAGTCTGAACAGCATGGCTCACATGTGCTGATTAGGAAATTAAAATTCCACTCCCAGCCAAACGTTGACTGAAGAATCTCTGTTGAGAGAGTTATTGGACCTAAAGAAAAGAGAAAAAAAAAAAATAATTCAGTTTTCTCTAAGCCAGATAAATAAGGAAAATAAACTATTAGAAAGGAACCAAAGCTTGAATTCTGAGAACAAAAAAACAAATAAACAAACAAACAAACAAAAAACCTGTTCACAATTAAAAGATTTGTCAGCAGGGACTAAAGTTGTTTTTATTGATATCTCTATAAACATAGAGGAAAGGTGTTCTGGCACTCTCAAAGATATAAGCCAGTGAAGTCTGCGAGACACCGGTTTCTACATCCAGAGTTGAAGAACTTGCATCACACACACATGTTCTCATGTGTTACTCTTGGTGCACTGTCTGAACCTTTTTGCTTGAAGTATGATTCTCTGAGCTCTTTTATTGTCTCATTTATTCTTATGAGTTCTTTCTGACTGATTCAAAGTTTTCCTTTCCCACTAAGCTCAGTTCCTTCAGCTATTTTTGCCCACAGAGAAAATAATAATAAATCTATTATTAATATAGTAATAACAATAAAAGAAAGATTTATCACTCGGTTTCCTTTATTCTGACAATTTGGAGAGCATCAGTCATAAGACTGAATGAGCAGCAGAAGAATAGACTCAGTCACCTGTGACCAAACTCTTAGTGAACTTCCTCTTCAAATACCTTTAATTGTGCTACTAATACATTTTTCTTCATTATATCCTGCTTTACTAAAAATATGATTGTCACATTCTGACCTGGCAGGCATTGGAACCAGAGAACCATTGGAACCAGAGAAATGATGGAGTCACTGTCCCTGGAGGTGTTTAAGGAAAAGGCCAGATATAGTACTTAGGGACATAGTTTAGCGGGCAATATTGGTGGCAGATGGATGGTTGGACTAGATGATCTAAGAGATCTTTTCCAACCTCTATGATTCTGTGATTCTATGCTTCCTACTGGATCACTGAAAGAAGTAACAGTTGCTAAAGGCACCCTGAAGTCTTGCCCAGGCTCTTCCAGGATAAAGTCTCACTGTTAAATCATGTCTATTTGAAGCACAAGCTGAAAGCTGAATTTGTATCATAAAAATGAAATTTAACTTAAAGGTCAGAGTAATTTCAAAAACACCTAGCAATGAGAATTATAGAATGGTTTTCCAAAGGAAGCATAAGAATGTCCTTTGATTTGTTGCATCTGTAAGTAGAATGAATAATTTGCTACAAAAAGTGACAAGAGAAGTTGGGGAAAGAGGATGTATTAGTAGGAAAGAAATAAGGGATTGTTATTTATCCTTTGTTATTTCTAATTCCCATGACTTTTAGAAATACAAAAACTTGAGTTACAGTTTTCCAGAATAGCACATCTGGTAACCTCCCTGTTCTGAAAACACCATGAGATAGTTCTTGCATTTCTCCTCCAGGGACCCACAGAACAGTAACACTTTTTTCTTTCAGCAATATTCCCACTTTTGTATGACTGTAATAGTGCTCTGCAGGAGAATTTGACTGATTCCAACATCTTTTGGGGCTGAAGTGTTTGGAAAACTCTCCTCTATTGGATACTATTGGAAAAAATTATTCACTGAGAGGGTGGTCAGGAACTGGAACTTTTTGGTTGATGTTTGAACAATGAGCTGATAGCACACCTTTTAAAAGTGCAGTATTCTCCAAGAGCTCTTCCTTTCTGCTGTTCAGTAGATTTACATTTGCAAAAGAATTTGTGAAATTGTATGTGGAAAAAAACCACAAGTCTAAAATACAATCAAATCCAAATGTATTTTTCAGAAAATACATCAGCCAACCTAATTAGAAAGACAGCAAGTTGTTTTGTTTGGTTGGTTGGTTTTGTTTGCCTGTTTTCCCTTTTTTCATAGGATTTCAAACTGAAACTTTAACTGAATATCCTTCAGAAGCTGAAGATAACCCATGTGTCGTAATTCAAGTATTAAGTAAAACTTTCAGTTCAGATCACATCAACTATGTATATCCCATGTATCCCATCACATACAACACTATCTGATTGGACAAGCTGCCTGTGGGATTTTGCAAACATGACATTTGCTCTCGACTATTATAAATTTTGGAAGTTATGTTCATCTGAGATAACTTTTTTCAACTCTACTCAACAGTAATCCTGCAGGGTCTTGATACAGTAGAGACAAAGGAGATGGTAGGCTGTTCCCAGTGTGTACAGCCTTACCCTATAATCATAGAATCATAGAATTACAGAATCATTAAGGTTGGAAAGACCAATAAGATCATCAAGTCTAAACATTAACCCATGTCTGTGACCACTCTAGATTATATCCCCCAGTCCCACATCTACCCTTTTCTTGAAAAACTCCAGGAATAGTGACCCCACCACCTCCCTGTGCAACTTGTTCCAATGTATTACTGCTCTTTCTGAGAAGAAATTTTTCCTAATATCCAAACGGAANCCCCCCAGCACAACTTAAGGCCATTACCTCTTGTCCTGTCCTGTGCCACAATCCAGGGAAACTGAATGGTAATATGTGCTGTAGGGGTGATCTCTTTCCTCAGACACTGGCATATGAACCACATTATGGGAATGCGAGAGAATTTGCGGTATTTGACCAAAATGAAATTGTAGCTGTATCAGTAGTCAGCAATAAATTTGAGCAGCCTAGTGTAAATGCTGACAGTTACAAGCTACACATGAATAGATAAGCCAAAACGGGATTGGGTGAAATAGAATTTGAAATAAATAAACATCTCACACAGAAGAGGAAGGTGGAAATCAAAACAAAACAAAACAAAAAAAGGAAAAGAAAGAAAAAGAAAGAAAAAGAAAAAGGAAGGGAAAATGTAGCTACCTGTACACCCAGGAAAAAACATGTCAGTCTTCCTCCTGCCATGCTGGCAATTTGGGCTTGGAAAAATTACCGAAGGCAGATCATCATTATTAGAGCAAGAAGAAGATATTCCTAATAACTGTGTTATCTTCCATCAAATCTCTAGAGACAAAAATAGACTCATTTGCTCCAAGGTTGCAGGGGTCACAGTGTGAGGCAGGAACCACAGAAAAAGAGATTGATACCAGGGATTAAAGATCACAGCTGTACAGGGAGGAGGTGGAAACAAATTTGAGCTATTTCTAAAGCCCTGATGAAAGAAAATGGTGCTTTGTTAAAGAAGGTGACAACTGAAAGATAAAACCAGAAAGAAAACATTTTAATAGTAGATCTGAGCATAGCATTGGTAATGAAACTGAACTGCAGTTTTGCTTAGTTTTGTGCTTCTTCACAAAGCAAAAAGTTGGGCCAATTCTCAAGGTGAGCAATCCTAAACCAATTTATTCTATCTTCAGGTAAAAATGGTATGGGGGAAGTATGATTTTACTAGCTTGGATTCAACCCAGCTGTCCAGCCTGATGCACTAGACTGTTTCACTCTGTTATTAAGTTACCTCAGGCCTGACCACAGCAAAGCAAAGGTTCTTCTATGCAAGGGGCTGAAGCAGCCAAGCTTTGCAAGGCTCAAACTAAGCTGGGATGCGATCAACCGAAGGAGCTACTGCGATGGCTATTAAATCTGCTGACACAACAGGTATTAAATTACAAGTTGTTAAGGATTAGACTACTGCAAGAAGTGCTAAGTAGGAAAGTTTCTAAATCTGGCATATTGACAGACTGATATTTCTTTTATGTAAGATACAGAGACCTAAAATACACAACCAGACTAATGCATAATACTATTAATATTAGACTTGCACATAAAACAGAAAACTTCTTATCTTAGCACTTGACCCTGAGACGTTCTGAAGTGCCTGTTCCCTTCAAGCTAATGGGAGCTGAGCGCAGGAGAAAAAAGAATCTCTCCCTAAATCTGTCCATGTTCTTGACGTTATAAATATATAAACATAAAGTTAGCTTCAGAAAGTACAGATTTTAAAGAGGGAGGGCCAAACACTAAATAAAATAGTTTAGAAACATTCCTTTACTTTTATTAATTTTTCAGGGATGCCAGAAATCTCCTGCAGTACCCACCTCAGATATCATCTGCCTACTTAGTGATGCTGATTCACTAAAAACAGTTATATGATATTTACTTACTCTGCAGAATTACAACATCCAGTTTTCATTAGATGAGCACAACCTAGATGCCTTTATTCTCTGCTAAATCATTTGAACTTCTAGGAGCCCCATTGTGGTTGTCTGTTTCATGGGGATATGTTACAGTGATGGTGGGAATCTGGAGGAATTTGATGTCTTGCTGGGTAATTTGTCCTATTAAGTCATCATCATGTAAGCACCTGAGAAGCTTCAATAAACTTAGATTTTTATATATGTGAATAAAGATTTTATAAGTGCAGATGTATAGCCAGTAGTAAGGAAGAAGTGTCTTTACAGTGATTTTGAATTAAAATTGAAGTCTTACAGTACATTAGCTGTGACATTTTCTTCAATGAATGATAATGACAGAACTGGTAATGGATTAGGCCAAAGAGACAAGAGAAATATCCTGAGGATTTAAAGAGCTATTTATCCTGTATCTGGCTTGGCAATTCTGGAGCAGAAGGGGCCAATTTGTTATTTTAAGTGAGGTGCTGAGAGGCTGTAGAGCAAAGAGGCATGTTCTGCCTGCTGCCAAAAAAGGTTAAAATGACTTAAAATGACTATAAATATTTGTTATAGAGGACCTTTTGTTCTCTTCAAGGTATTGAAAAAGAATCAGAATAAAAGATTTTATGGTGATAAATCAATGTCTATTGGACTGTAAAAAAAAAATTCTTATGGTAAAACAGGGTTTGTCAGCCCTTGCAGCTAACAACTAATGACCAAAAGATGCTTACTGGGATCAGGTATGTTACTGAAAAGTATTAATTAGGTCAGTATAAAGAAAGAATAAAATAAAATAATGAAATGAAAATAAGTAACATATCGGTATATATACTGTTTTGGCTGTTTAAATTTCAGCTGATACTCACACAGGCTGCTATTGAGCAAAGCGGACCCTTTACTTTCTGGATCTTATAGGACTCAGAAAATTTACAAGAAGAACTATTGGTTTTGCTGGGGACAATACTTCTGTCATTTTGCAAAAATGACAAATGGGATACACAACTGAATTTATGTGTCTTGGTTCGTCCCCAAGATGTTGAACATCTCTGCCTAACTCAGAGATAAACTCTGAGCATTAGACGTACCAACACCAGATATGTGTAGTAGTAGAAAGAGAATTATGAAAGAGGCAGAGTTAAGGTTTTCTTTATGTGAAGAATATCTTAAATATTGCACAGCCAGGGTAACTGTCTCAACATCACAGCATCATCTTTGGTCTATCATCTGCAGCAGAACATCCTTCAGTCCCTGTTATCACCTTTTCTGAAAATAGGCGTCCCTCAAAGAGCAGTGATCCAGTACCAGTCAGAACAGAAGATCCCATGCTGTCTTTGCTGTAAATTCCTGAGAAAGACAATCTACTCTTAAATTTCTAACTCCCAAAAGTAAATACAAAAGAGCTGCAGGTCGGTTTGGTTGTTTGTTTACTTTTTTCACACTTGCAGATTCAGGAAGACATAACTCTTTCCCTCTCAACCATAAGAAAAATAAAATAAAAAGGGAAATTGAAAATTTGAAATTTTCATTTTATCATTCAGTTCCAGCTGATGGGCTCAGCGAAATTCTTGCAAAGGCAATATTTTAACCAGAATTATGGAGGTGCAATTCTCTCAATTTTGGTGTCAGTTAATCTGCTTACTCTGCCTGTGGAAACACAAATTCTGATTAACACATTAGAAATTATATTTTCCTGAAACGTTTCCTGCATAAATGAGTTGATGATGGATTTCTGCTGAACAGTTCTGACGAATCTTTGTTTCTGAATCAGCATCATCCAAACTCACAACTTCAGTCCAAGTTGTTTTACAAATGATGAATGCACTCATAGATCACTCACTGTAAAACCTACTGTGGGCATTTTCCAGGAAATCATTGTTAAAATAAAAGTAGGAAGAGAGTTTGAAGTTCTGAACAATTGTTCAGAACAATTGAACCATGTTATATTGCTTCTTAGAGATTACTCACCATTAAACAGATTTAGGTCTTGTTAACTGCAGAAAAGAAATTGCTGAGATTCTTTACGTGTACGTGGGGACCCACTTGCTTCCTTGTATAGTACTTCATGCATTTGTTAGTACTACTTCTAGCATACAGTAATTAAGATTTATATTGCTTGAGGATATTTGATGTTAATGCTGGAAATTATACTTTTCTGTAATCAGAATGTAAATGAAAGAAATGTACACTTGAGACTCCATAATTGTGAATGTCATAGCATTCTCATTTATATTTAGTTTAACACTACAATTCAAAGGTTTGATCAGAAAACATCAAGCTGTGGCAGTCAGGACATAAGTAAACTGAGATTCATAGACAAAGAACTCACAAAAAATTAGGGTTTTTGTATTTTAAAATAAAATTTAGTAAGAGCAGAAACCTTACTATTCTCCAGAGTGAATAAAACTATTGTTTCTACAATAAAAACATCTCAGCTGGGAGACTATGGACTACTGAAACCAGAAAAAATATTTCTAAAAACTTTAAATTTGTCCAATTTTTTTTTCCACATAACATTATTGTTTTAGGATTAGAGCAATTCTGCCCTAAGAAATTTACAGTAATGACAGGAAAAAAAGTTAGAAAAATAATAATTAAATCAGCTCCCCACTTTTGAGATAGCAAAGTTGTGAAATCCCAAGGAAAAGAGAGAAAAGAAAGGATAAAATATGGTAATGTTGATCCACTTCAGATCTAGTACTTACATGCACAAAATCAGAGAGAAAGTGACCATAAGAGCTGAGAATTGATCTACAGAGTAATTTTGTTTTACTTTGGTTTTGTTTTATTTTGTGTTTCACTGTCTCAAGACTGTGGCCCCTTATACCTGCCATTGTAAAGCAGCTAAAGTGAAATTTTAATTTAATGAGAACAGTTTTAAGGGCTCAGATGACAGTAAAGTGCCAAAAATGGCACTTCAAAAACCAGAACCCTAAGTACAGCAAAAGAATGCACCTGATGTCCTGACATCTAGTAATTTGTTTATTTTAAATATGTGGTCAAGATCAGAAGTGTTTTAGTTGTTTTAGTTATTTGTTGATCCGTTAACACACCATTTCCCATACAAGGAAAAGAAAATCCATTTAATTTACCTGTCTGTTACTGCCCCTTACCCTAATAAGCTTTTGAGTCTATGGGTTGCTTTCAAACAAATTTGACAGAAACACTGTTTTTAAGAGATAATAAAATTCTTGTGGATTTTGCGAATCTCACCAATCAGATAGAAGACACAGGTTAAAATTAGTGAGAAGAAGTGCAGAAAGCACAGCAGATAAATATTCTGTTTGGCAGTAATTTTTGGCAATGAACACATTATGAGCTCCCAGTATGACATGCTATCATGTGATCTTTAGCCTGCTACTAAAGTGAAGAGGTTATCCAAGGGACACAGGGTAAAATTGAGGTTGTGTTATAAGAGGCAAAGAAAAGTTACAATAGACACCTTCTTCCCTCATGAAGAAAATTCTGTTAGCTCAAATATTCACGGAACTACATGTTTTTAATAGTAAGATACAATTTCCTACATTCTTGAGCGCTACTTGGTTAGGGATAGAGAACATTACAGTTGATAGGAATACCAAAAAGAGATAATTATATCGTAGCTGATCTACTGTAGCATTAAAATCTCCCCCAGGAAGAATTCACTTTGTGAAGAACAACTTTGATTTATATCCAGGAGAATTATTATAACTAGATACAAAGACACAATGTGAAAAATAATTTTAAATTGCTATTTACTAGTAAACAACTGCTTAAAAAAATTACACCATGCAGGAACTCCCGAGGAATGAGACAAAATGTGGGAGATAAATAAGATTTACCTACAAACATAAGAATTTCCTCTAAGTAAAAATTTCTCCTGGAACTGCATAAAATATCCCCTGGATTAGCTGTGATTCTAGTCATCTTGAAATTATTAATGCATAACTCAAGATTGCCTCATATTTTGGTTATAAAACAAAAGAGTCCTTACAAAACCACAAGAAAAGGGGACGCTCCATCTTAGGAAATGTCCATAAACATGAAAGAGAAGGCACTGTCAGGCAGGCACTTTTCACTTCCTCCAATTCAGGCTGCTCCATTTTGTTCTGAACAGTGAGTTCTTCCATCAGAGTCATCTGGAATCCAGACGTGCAGTGACTTAAGTGACAGTCCAAACAACCAGAATCCAGATGTCTTGCCCATGAGCTGTAAGTGCTTGAAGGCATATTTGTGTCATTATTTTGTAGTATGCATCAAATGAAGTGGACATGAGGCCCATCTGGAGTACTGTGTCCAGGCTTGGGGCCCCCCAGCACAAGAAAGATGCAGAGCTTTTGGAATGGGTCCAGAGGAGGCCCGCTAAGATGATCAGAAGGCTCATTTACCTATGAGGAAAGGTTGAGGGAACTGGGCTTGTTTAGCTTGGAGAAGAGAAGGCTCCAGGGAGACCTCATTGTGGCCTTCCAGTACTTGAAGGGAGCGTATAAACAGGAAGGGGAACGGCTGTTTACATGGGTGGGTAGTGATAGGACAAGGGGGAATGGTTTTAAACTAAGACAGGGGAGATTTAAGTTAGATATTAGGAGGAAATTTTTCACACAGAGGGCGGTGACACACTGGAACAGGTTGCCCAAGGAGGTTGTGGATGCCCCATCCCTGGAGGCATTCAAGGCCAGGCTGGATGTGGCTCTGGGCAGCCTGGTCTAGTGGCTCTCAACCCTGCACATAGCAGGGGGATTGAATCTAGTTGATCTTTGAGGTCCTTTTCAACCCCGGCCGTTCTATGTTTCTATGACTTGTGGTGAAGGTGGACTTCTTTTGATGGGAGAAAAGAGAAAGCAGGGAGTTGGACTGTGGTATGTCATGCTATGCGCTGAGTATTATAATCATTGAGTTACTAGGCCTTCCCTTTACCTGCTTCTTCTCTGACGATGTTTTATGAATCTAACCTTTCATTTCCTTTTTCTTTTGTCTATTCTGCAAAACCAAAATATTTCCTCTCAAGTTGAATAGAAAGTTTTATATGCCACTGACTTTTCATTTAAAGTTTTTCTTAGTAGAAACAACAATAAAAAATATCACTCTGGATCAAACCTTTTTTTTTTTCTACTTTGACTGTGGAGAGGAATAATCTATTATTTATGTCCCTATCCACTACGTACACAGTTTTCTCTCCAGGGAGAAAATAAGACTAAGAACAAATGAACTAGGACAGATGTTGCTCACATTCTTTCATATACTGTGGAAGGTGTTCAGATTCTGCTATAGTGGAAGTGGCATGAAAAAAATAGATAGTGTAAATTGTAATGGTATTCCAAGGAGGGAAAATAGTTTATGTAAAACATTCTGTTACTAACAGATCATCCAAAATGCATCAACATCAAGGTAAGGAAACCACTGGGACACAACTCCCACATGTTACACCTTGCTTTCTGATTGTATCCCCTCCTTAATTTATACCTAAATATTTATTTTGCAAATTCCTAGATGAACGTTGTGCAATCTAGCTACAGGTCCCTGCTGTTTATGACACCTTCAAAATTCAAATCATATGTAGCAGAAACAACAGAGGCCTTAAATTAAGGGATTCTCAAAAAACAGCATGGAAATACATTTTTTTCCTTAACATGGAACACAATGTAATTGATTAAAAAGTAGCAAGTGTGTAGAGCAAACAAAGGCGATGACAGCGCCTTTATTTGAGAAATAAGCACTATAGGAAAAATATCAAAGAGGAATTAACTCACCTCTCCCAGTAACAGTTTGGAGAAAGGGGTGAGCTGAGGAATGCAGCCTTCTCCCATTCGTACTCTCGCGCCACAGGAGAAAGGTGGGGAAAAGGGGAACCTGCGCAGGCTCATATTGCACACGCATTCCCGGATGCATCGCTGAGACAGAAACAGTGACTCCAGCCCCCTTCCCTCCCCCTCCGCTACAGGCACTCATGCTTACGTATTAATTCAGGCTCTGACCTTGCAATTCCACTACAAAGTGGAAATCTGCAGTTGTTTCTTTTTCTAAACAATTTTCTAAACAATTGCTTCAGTTTGCTTTTCAGATCAACTGAAAACCATTACCATCATGATCAGAATTTAGCCCAACTTTGGTCAGAAAAACTCCTTGAAATACTTGCTGTTTTGTAATTTTTAAGACTGGAGTCTATTTTGAGCAAAGCTGCTTTGGAAAGTTTGCAGATGAATACCAAACAAATACCATCAAGGGCTAAGTAATTAATTCCAAAGTTATTTGAAACAAACTCAATGG
>JACDJE010000293.1:937462-1100713 GCA_016647715.1 Pavo muticus | reverse complement strand
TCTTCCGTTTTTTTTTTCCCGGGGCCTGTGCCCCCCTGTCACGGACTTGTATCCAGAGATAACCCGTGACAGCAGTATCTTCTCCCAGCCTTCATGAGCTGTCCACTCCTTATTTAATATTAATAGGATCCTTCTGTGTGTTTTTTTGCAAAAACTAGAAAGAAAGAACAATTCTACTCTAACCTTTTGGCACCTGAGCATTTAGTTAAAAAGCTTTTGTGTCTCTCAAAAAAAGAAAAAAATAATTTGGCAAGTATCCCAACACAGTCAGAAAATCATAAAGAAAGTATCCTACTGCAGACCTATTTACTAAATCTACAAGGCACACCTCACAGCCATGTTTATTTTTGCTTTTCAATGATTTTTACTCATCACTGATGTGAAATAGAGATCTGAGCTGTTGTATATGACTTGGTTGTACAGTTCTCCAGCTGCCATAAACAACGCACACATAGCTGAAAATTTGTTGAAAATGGAATTATGCTCTGAGCTTGTCTCACTGGTCTTCAATATCATCAATGAAGCTGAATAAAGCCCTAGAGTGTAAGTGCTTATTAAAGTCTGTGACTGCTGATGTATTGCTGAATTGTCTTGGGATACGGACTCTGCCATCAATTTTTACTTTGTGCTCACTCTTACCTCATCATGTTTAGGGATGGGCAGCAGCTAACACAGAAGTCAGTGGACAGGTTATGACTAACTTTATTTCAGCAAAAGCTTCTTTGTTGATGGCAGGATCTCTGACGAATTTGTCCTCCTGAACTAATTGCAAATTTATTTTCATTTCAGTTAAAAAAAAAAAGAAAAAGTGAACCAGTGGAGGCATCTTTTCATGTTACTTATCTACGCTACCTGGTCTGTCATCCTACTTGAGCTTATGCACTGTTCTAAGTCATCACTGTCAGTGATGTTGGTGCAAATCATCTGCAGATCTACCAAGATTGTTAGCATTTCTTCCATGTACAACTCGTACCCATAAGGATCACAGCCTATTCCATTGTATGTCATAATACGTAATATGTCTAAATTCAGTAGAAGAAGCTATCTTGAAGGGATTTGAAGAGATCTGACTTCCTTTTGTGAGTTTTCACTGACACCAAATGGGAACAAATATCATTCTCCTATAATACTCTATAATATAGAGTATTATATAATAATACTCTAATATAATATATAATACTCCTATAATATGAGAATAGCTTTTCATGTCTCATTTTTAGATGGAGGAACTTGAGCGGTAGGTAGGTATCAAGACTCTTTAAGCTAGATAGGCACTTTCAGAGGTATGTAGGATCCTTAGGAGAAGTCAGCAGGTGTTTATTTAGAGCATTCTTTCTTTGTCATATGCTCTAGAAC
This sequence comes from Pavo muticus, assembly GCA_016647715.1. NCBI lineage: Eukaryota > Metazoa > Chordata > Aves > Galliformes > Phasianidae > Pavo > Pavo muticus. Next base: position 1,099,357 of record JACDJE010000293.1, on the reverse strand, counting down.
AGGGAAGCATGGTATGTAAAGAGTTAAATATTTTTTGCACCCATCTTCTCACTTAACTTTCTAAAAAGTTTTTGAACTGAGAGTACAATTTTTCCAATATGTTGAAGTGAGTCTTCACTACAATAAATACTTACACTAATAACAAAATAAGACTCAAGGGAGAAGGTTTCCTATAGACTAATCATAGCCTCAGGGAATTGGCATCTCTATCTTGCATTTTTCTATGCCCCACAGAAGAAATTATCATACTCAGCCTCACAGTTTGTTGTGACTGTTAATGAAGGACTAATATATGTGCAGTTACACATTCAGAAGCAGAATCTTATACAGTAAAAGAGCAAAAACATTTACAGATAATTACTCATCATGATGTATTATTCTGTAGAACCCTAGACCTTGCATATGCAAGTATTGTTTTATAATATTACTTGCGTAAGTAAGGCTATAGGATCAGGCCCTGACAAACTGAACTGAAGCACCAGTTATAATAGTATGCAGAAGTTGTGACTTAATGAAGTGTCAGTTATAGATTGCCAATTTAAATGGGATTAGAAAGTCAGATTCACAATAAAAAAATCCCTCTGGGGAGAATATTGGTCTATTTAATTCACAGATTTGGAGAGAAGAATTACACTGTAAAATAACTGTACAGTTCTCCATAACTGTACATGGAGAATTTATTGAGGAAATTGCTTCTTAGATATTTTTCTGAAAATAGTGAAAGTTTAACTTTTTTAAAAAGTCAGGTAAGTACAAGATCTTTAAAAGTCCCAGAATATGACTGAAGAATAAAATAAAGTTGTCAGTAAACTACTTTTTTAAGTAAAAGAAACTGTACAAAGTTACCCTAGCATCACCATCACTACCTTCTCTAGCTTCAGCCTTTCCATTGGCCTTCAAGTTACCAAAATACAGTTCTTTTATCAGCTCTGTTCTCCTCTCCACCCTTCCAAGGATGACCAGCATGCTTCTCTACGACATCTGCATTTTTGTTACAACAGTTAAGTAAATAAATTTAAAAATAAGTAAATCTGAATTTTTCCCAGCTATGGGAAAGCGAATGAAAAATAGTCTAGATTATTTATGTGTATAGACTCCAGTCTGCATGAACAAGCACCCACAAATACATATGCAAGCATACATACTATTCACAGAGATCTTCAAAGCCAATTGGTTCAAAAAATCTGATGGGCCTGAAACATCAGTTATGTTGCTGTGAACAAATATCAAGAGTCTTTCACAAAACAATATTAATACAGAATCCTAAGAACAGATAAAGTTTGAGTAGATCATCTGTAGCTATTAAGTTCCATATGTGATCTCTTAATGAGGTACAGTTTTCAATTGCCCAAGTGCATGGCCCTCGCTTTGGATAATATCTTTAATAATATGCTTTAATTTTGTTTAGCCCTGAATAAGTCAGGTAGTTGGACTTGATGACCTTTGAAGGTTCCTTCCAGGTGAATTATTCTATTTTATTATTCTATTCTATTCTGTTCCATTCCATTCCATTCTAAATTTGATTCTGTTCCAAAATCTGTTATTCTGTTCAGACAGAAGTACCAGAAGACAACAACTTGAATAATAAAATAATTTAATACAAGATAAAAATTAAAACAAAGTTAGTCTTCAGATATTAATTTCAAACACATCCACTTTTTCTGTGCTCTCTCTTACTGTATGAAATATTTAGGATCGCATCCATCTTCTTCTGGAGTGAACAAAATCCATATGTCCTGTCCCCCAGACTCCATCCAAAGCACTACAGATTATACAGCAAAATAGAGTAAAAGCATCTCTCTTCTCCCATTTAATATGTTTCAGTGTGTAGGAAAAAAATGTATCAGGTTAAACACCATTAGTATACTCTTCAAATGAACTGAAAGAGGAATCGTGGCTCCAGTTTCTGTTTCACAGAATGTTTTATCTCACTGAGTGGTTTGTTCACTTGAATTACAAAAATGGCTTGGCTTTGTTTGCACAACTTTGTTGGGCTTCCATTGTTTTATTGCAGGCAGATCTGGCCTCATTCTCATCAACATCCTCAGTGTTCATGTCAGCAAGTGCATAAAGTTCACTTTTTAGTAAAAGACTCTCCTCAAATAACCAGTAGAAAGACTGCATTTGAATCTATGTTTGAGACAACACACTTTTCCCTGTAAAACCTGTATAGTTAAAAATTCTATGTGCAGTGAAAGATCCTGACCCTAAAGTTTTAAATATGTAATTGCAACAAACAATAACAAACTCCTCTAACAGTCAGGATATGTTACAAAACCCCTCTCCTCTCCTAAAATAACCCTAGTACACAGGCCACTTTTCAATAGAACCTTTATTTTCTGCATTGACATGGGTATACATGGTCCCTTTCACTTCCCCACCTTTGCCAGACTCAGGGCCTGCTCTGCTTGCAACATTAGCATCCGGACCTGACTTAGTGAAACTGGTTTCTATCTACTTTTGCAGAAGGTGTGAAGCATGCTACCATCACACCAACAGTTTTACAGCCTCTCAAGCCAAAAACGATAAGCCAAAAAGAACTTCGTAAGCCAGAAAGAAACTATGCCTTCTGAGTAGAAAGAAATGCTGATGGAAGCTGATGGTCTTGTTTCTGGGAAAGAACACTGTCTATCTATGCATGTAAATGCTTAATGTTTTCAAAATTTTCAGCCTGTACTTCTTTACCAATGTTTTCCCCAGTATTTTTCATGCATGGTACCCTCTCATTTACTGTATGTTGAAGGGCAAGGGAGAAAAAAATAATGACTTTTGGAGGTTTATACCTTGTGTAAAATTGTAAAAGAATGAACATCTAGAAGAAAATCTAGCTGTTTGGAAATTACAGTCTTTGAAAAACAGGTAACTTAGGGGAAGTTCAGTTTTGCAGTACTTTGTATTTAACAACGGCATCACAAAACACCATGAAGATATATCCCTTACCTTGAACACTGTCATCCTGTCAAATAACTTGTCAATCCAAACTGATAAAACAGAAGATAACACCAGGCTGTCCGAGATGGTTTCGGGAAACATGAGAAATCTGCATCTTGTGCAGCAGGACCTAATATGTTAATAAAATAAATGGGTTAAAAAGTAGAGCAGGACTCATGACAGCAAGCAAATTACAGTGAAATAGTGAAGAGATACCTAAACTAGCACAGACCTGCAATGGTATGTCAAAACCTTGTAACTGACTTCCTTGCAGATTTTAAAAGAGCAGATCTGGACACTCATTCAATATCATGTCTGCAGTAGGATGTATTAAAATGTGTATAGAGCTGCAGTAGAAAGATTCAGTACCTCAGATCCCCATTAGCTCCAGCCTCCTCATTTCATGTATAGACACAGGTTTGGTGATTAAACAACAATCGATTTAGACTAAGCCTTCAGATACATAGCTCTTGTGTCTTTTATGAAACTGTGGGAGAAATAGTAAAACAAACTAACTGAGGGGGAAGAAGATTGCTTAGATAAATAATTGTGGCAACATCCACCTTCTGCAGCTAGGTCACTGGTTCAAAATCATTCAAATCACTTGTGACTGAAAATCATTGCTAGTTGACTCCCCTCAATGAGCTTGTGTTTCAGGTCAGAGTAATAATTACTGCGGGACTCAAGTTTCCATTAATGGTTCCGTTAGTAGGGAGAGAGAGAAAAGAAAAAGCAACCTTGCTCCTGTTAGTGCTGCTTCCCAGTCAAGGACAAGAGGAAATAGTCAAAAGGACCATGTACTGCTGAGGACTGTGTTAGCTTCCAAAACAGAGTGCCATTTGAGATAGTGAAGGATATGACACCTAGCCTGCAGCTGCATCTCCAAAAGAACACAGGTCTACCTGTCATATCTTCCAGCACCATGTAGGACTGACAAATCTCCTACATCATCTTGGCTCTAACACTAGATGTCTATCTCTGGACAGCTGGGGGAAGCACTTTCCCTTCCAGCCTGCCTCTGATGAGTCCAAAGAGAAACTCCAGTCTCAGAGGTAGTGGAGTTATTAGTAATCTTACTAATTAAAGTCTTCCTCTGTCCCTATTTTATCTTTGTTACGTCAAACAACAAAGTAAATACACAAATATTGTGAAATGTAAGAAAATTTGTGTGCATAAGTGGTGAAGTCTCAGCAGACATCCACTTGTAGACCAATTTCTCTGGAGATTCCTTATAGCCTGAATTATGCCACACTCTTCATCACTGACAATTAGTCTTCATCTTGCTGTAAGTGCCTCTTTCCTATAGAATAGGGAAGTTTAAAAAATTTATTACCATGGAAATAGACTGAAGAAGCTGAGCTGAGGAGCTGCCCCAGGAAGTGCCGTCAGGCTAAGAGGGAGATTTACTACAGCTCTGCATGGCTAGACTTGCAGGCAGTTTTCTGGTACATGAACTAAAGCATAACATGGCTGAGCTAGGATGTCAAACCCACTGCTCTGCCAGATCAATGACAGACACACATGAGGCCAGGTGAAAAAGTACAGATTAGGAAGAAAACTACTTTCATCAGGTGAAAGGAAAAGCATGGTGGAAAACAAAACCTTTAAGGGAAAACACTTTTCTCACGCTTTCTGAAGAAGTATTGTGAAAATGCCAAATACTACTGAGCATAAATTTGGAGAGCTGTGAAGGAATTGCAGTGCTTTAAAATGGATGACAAACGCATGAATACTGTGTTCAAGATTTATTATAGAGCCTCTATCTTCCTAACATTTTCTGATAGTTTTTAAAAATGTTTGCTCATGTGACTGTGTTCTTAATCCTAAGATATCCTCACAGCAACTTGTATTCGTAATTGCATGGACGTAATGATATTTAAAAACATAGCTCATATTTTCAATTGGGTCTTTTAACATTGTAACAGTTTTCCTAATGGTTGCTAGTTTAATTTGTCTGTCTCTTTCAAAATACATCTCTCTTAAATATTTATCTCTCTTCAAGCAGAGTCTCTTAATTCAGCATGAACTCTTGATTTCAGAAGGAGCTTCTTACAATACATAAAGCATATGGTCTCACTTCAGCAATATACATAAAATTAGTGAAAACAAAATACTACCTAATCACTTACAAAGCATGTGGTTGTAAGCAATCTTTGCTCAGAAACATCTTGGGACTAATCTAGCATGACAAATGCAGTACTTTTTTTCTCACCCCTCTCTTATCTTTGTAGGTCACATGGCAACAGAAGGCAGAACCTCAAGACAAAGTTCATTCTTTCTGCCTCACTCTGTCCCTCACTTATATTTCATTCAAGGCTGTCTCTTCTTTCAAGATAACAACTGCCTTCAGAGAGTGGGAAATCTATTTTCAGAATTTATATTGCCTTTTGGAATTACAGAAACATATAAATCTCACCATGCTGGTGGAAGCAAAAACTTCAAAGTAATATAATCACAGTATTGGAAACCTGAGGTAATTCTTGATCACAAGAATCACTGTTTCTATATGAGAAGGAAGAAAATGTCTGTGGGAGCATCTAACTCTACTGCTTGGTCCACTGTGAGGGAAGGGAGCACATTTGCTAGCTCAAGCACTGAGCTCATGTCCACCCACCCTCAAGGTCCTTGTGCCTCACACCAGGGCAGAAAATATAACCTCAGTTTCTCGCTCTGAAAATACCACCCTGAAGACACTGTTAATTCTGCCATCAAGTTACTTCAGTACCTTTGGACTGGAAATAGGACAGAAAACTGTCCTTGGGTTTTATGGTCATGGGAAAGTCATTCTAAATCCACAAGACAGCACTAGATGGGGAGAAGGAAGCTGCCTGCACCAAGGGATAGCTTAGTAAGCAGTGGTAGCACGGCATGGGCAAGATCCTCGCACTCTTCCCTAACAGCAAGGGCACAGCCAAGGCAACTGCTCTGAGGGAATAATGCAGAGCTCAGCCCTAGGATTTTCCCTTAACTTCCTTTTCTGGAGAGGAATTCTGGAGAAGTGCAGCACATGGACCTAACTTCAACTCAGACTCAAGGCCCTGAGGCCACCTTTTCTGCATACCATTTTAAAAGGACATGCAGCTCAAGTAGATTAAGCTATGATTCACCATCAGCATATGCTGGCATGTAATAGCTGTCAAGGGTTTCAGGGTGGGAAGCAGCCTTAAACACGACTTTTAAATATAGATACTACTGCAACTTCTGCAGCTTTAGAATTACAACTCCTATTTAATGTAACTCCACGGCAGTCTATAGAGAGTGTAAAACTGTGAAGGGAAGACTCAAAATAACCTTTGACATTCTTGACATAGTGTGAAACTGATATCCAAAAATCCAAGTGAAGATGAGTCTTGATGTGAACAGTTTTGAAAGAAAAGCATTTTTCCACACACACGTATTTACTAACATTTTTCACAAGATTTTCCAAGTAAAAAGTATCCAAATAATATTGTGTTGCTGAGGAAACTAAAATAATGGTGTAATCTTCTGAGAAAGTGTGAAACATAGAATTAACACTTCTGAATTGAATTTAATAACTGTGTGCAACATCAGACCTACTCTTAAATCAATACTTAATTTTCTCAACAATCCTACAGATTAGTTATAGCCATTATATTTTCAGATAATGCCATCCATCCTGTGGAGGTTCAGCTTACTTAAGGAATGTTTCAATGGATCTTTTAGTGGACAGATATCAAAATATTTTCAAGAGTGTATGACCTCAGCCTCCATACATGTTTGCTTCTCTTTTTAAAATATATTGTGGAGACACTCTTCACGTCCTGTAAAACAGATGTTTTTACCATTTAAGTTCAATGATACCTATGAATTATTATACTCATTATTTCTAAACCAAGACTAAACATAACCCACTTCTGGAAGGCAGCAAAAATGATAATCATCAATGTGATTGCACAAAAATAGGCTTCTACTGCCACTGCTTTCCCAGAAAGCTAATTTTAAATCCAGTTTTACTTGGAGTATCTCACAATCACATGTAAAATTAAGAAATTGGATGCATCTTAAGATGCACTTTCACACTTGCCTTAAAAAAATAGTTGGTGAAAGGGCTTTGTTGCAGCAGCAGAGCTGCCACTGCTTGCAAGATGTGCTCCTGTCAGTCAGTCAGGTACCAGGGTATCAAAAGATCACATCAAGTGAGGGAGGATCAGCAGATTTGCATGCAAGTTGATCTGGGACCCACCAATTGAGTGCATCCAATATATAGAGTCCTTGAGCAATGGAGTGCGGCAGCTTGATGTTACATCTCAGCCCTTCTTCAACACTAGGACTGAATGTATCCGTTGTGTTGCAAAATACACAGGTGTACACCAAAGATTTTCTTCAGGCTCTGCCTGCATGTCTATGAGAATTTTGACAGTACAAACTTGACAGTGCTGAATACACAGAAATGGATGTAAGCATGGCCAAGAAGAGCCCTGCAGCATCTGCAATTAAGCACCTTGATTCTGGGAGTGGAATTTCCACAGTCCTTTCTGAATCTGAACCAAAGTGTAATTTCTTGAAAGATGCATAAGAGATTTACTAAATTATTCTAGCAGAGGCGAACACAACAAAACACTTGCGTAGATAGATGCTTGGTGATTCAGGTGCAAACAGTCAGAGACCTACTACTCCAGCTGGACTGCCACAAGTCCATGGGGCTGGAAGGGATCCACCCAAGGGTGCTGAGGGAGCTGGGGGAGGTGATAGCCAAGCTACTTTCCACCATCTATCAGCATTCCTGGTCAACTGGAGAGGTCCCAGAGAATTGGAGTCTTGCCAGCGTGACTCCCATCTACAAGAAGGGTCATAAAGAAGATCCAGGGAACTACAGGCTTATTAACCTGACCTTGGTGCCAGGGAAGGTCATGGAGCAGATCATCTTGAGGGAGATCACACGGCATGTGCAGGACGGCTGGGGGGATCAGGCCTAGCCAGCATGGATTCATGAAAGGCAGGTCCTGCTTGACCAACCTGATCTCCTTTTATGATCAAGTGATCTGCCTGGTGGATGAGGGAAAGGCTGGTGATGTGATCTACCTGGTCTTCAGCAAAGCCTTTGACATAGTCTCCCACAGTATTCTCCTGTGAAAGCTGGCAGACCATAACTTGGACAGGTACACACCTTGCTGGATGGCTGGGCCCGGAGTGTAGTGGAAAATGGAGTTGCATCTAGCTGGTGACCAGTCATGAGTGGTGTTCCCAAGGGGTCAGAACTGGGGCCTGTCCTGTTCAATATCTTTACTGATGACCTGGATGTGGGCATTGAGTGCGCACTCAGTAAGTTTGCAGATGACACCAAGCTGGGGGGAAGCGTTCATCTGCTTGGGGGTAGGAAGGCCCTACAGAGCAATCTGGACAGGCTGGGTAGCTGGGCTGGGGCCAGTGGAATGAAGTTCAACAAGACCAAGTGCTTGGTCCTGCACTTTGGCCACAACAACCTCGGGGGACACTACAGGCTTGGGGCAGAGTGGCTGGATGACTGTCTACAGGGAATGGACCTGGTGGTGTTGGTTGACACTTGGCTGAGCATGAGCCAGCAGTGTGCCCGGGTGGCCTAGGTGGCCAATGGAATCCTAGCTTGTATCAGAAACAGTGTTGCCAGCAGGAGCAGGGAGGTGATTATTCCCCTGTACTTGGCATCGGTGAGACCACATCTTGAGTACCATGCTCAGTTTTGGGCTTCTCATTAAAAGAAAGACACTGAGGCCCTGGAGAATGTTAAGAGAAGGGCAGTGAAGCTGGTGAGGGGTCTGGTGCACAAGTCTTATGAGGAGTGGCTGAGGGATCTGGGATTGTTCAGCCTGGAGAAGAGGAGGCTCAGGGAAGACCTTATCGCTCTCTATGACTACCAGAAGGGAGGTTGTAATGAGGTGGGGGTCAACCTCTTCTCCCGTGTAACTAGTGATAGGACTAGATGGAATGGCCTCAAATTGCACCAGGGAAGATTCAGGTTGGACGTTGGGAAATACTTCTTCTCCAAGAGAGCTGTCAAGTACGGTAACAGGCTGCTTTGGGAGATTGTGGAGTCACTGTCCTTGGAAGTGTGCAAGAAACATTCAGATGCTGTACTGAGGGACGTGGTTTAGTGGGGAAATATTGGTGGTAGGTGGACAGTTGGACTGGATGATCATGGAGGTCTTTTCCAACCTTGGTGATTTTATGATTCTATGGTTCTATGACTCTATGGTTCTATGATTGGTGCTGTAAGGAGCAACAAATTCACATAGTAAATAACACTGCAAACTGATGGAAATAAGAATGGAGATTTTGTTTATGTCCTGGCAGCAGATAAATTTTGTAGTTTTATCTTTGTCAGTAGGCTGGTAGTAACCAGCCAGCAGCAAACTCTCATGAAGATATTTCAGAAATCATGTAATTCAAAAATCCTTTTTGTATCGTACCCAATTTCTAGCTGTAAATAATTTATGAACAACCTAATAGAGATGTTTTAAGTCTGAACTTAGTATCTAATAAAAGATAAACTTATTTCATTAACCCAAAAATCAGGGTTGTATCAAAATGTTATGAGGATTTTTGCTAGAGCTCAATAGAGATTATAAAGTACCTATCCATCTATCCAGAAATTTTGGACAAGCAGCTTTGTTGTTCATTTGCATAAGCTATAAAATTACCCTAAAAAAAAGTAACCCAAGTTTTCAACATAAAAAGATTTTTGTCCTCCACTCACTTGGCTAGAAAGGAGGAGAGAAATAACAAAAGAACAGATGGTAGAAAAGGTATACCAACATGTTGTATGCAGCAGTGAAAACTGGAATATTGTAGGGGAAAAAAAAATGCTTTATTTGCTTTAAAATGATACACAAAGGAGATCTTTAGCTAAATGTGTGTGACAATATGAGCTTCCAGATACAAGAAATAAAGCGGTATTATTCTGGGTGTCTTTTTACTATTGAAAATAGCTGAAATATCCCTGGTGTGACATGACAAGACAAGTAAGTGTCCTTGTCTAGAAATGCAGCACTGAACTGGAAAAAGCATAGCTTTTATCTACTCTTGATGGAGCACTAATATTGCTGCCTTTGGATTGACAAAAGTTGTGAATATCTCCAAATAAAAGTCCTGAAAAGACTTAACTTAAATATCCACAAGGACTGCATAAGCTCCGAGTATTTTTTTGTCCTCAGGGCTGCATAAAAAGACATGACACTTCTGCCACTGGCCTGGACATATCTGTAATATAGGACTTTGTAATTACAGAGCAGCTGTGGCAGATAGCATATCTAAATGTAAGATAGTACGTCTGAACTCAACTGTAGCCTTTGACTACAAGAAGTGATTTAAATTACTCATGCTACATTTACTTTTTATATACAATATTTAGCAAGCAATCTTCAAGTAACCCTGTGAGTAGCTGGTGATATTGCCATAACAAAATTTGGGAGCAGTGTTAGAGCCTCAGGAGGCAGATTTCAGTCCTGAAAATAATTATGGACGACGCGCATTAAAGAGCATGGAAAATTCTTGAAGACTGAGACAAAGGATATAATGTGTAAATGTTCATACTCAGGTAGGTCTGGGTTGGGGAATGTTCCTCTTTCATATGCCTGGGAGGTTTCCTCCAAAGACACCTTAATGTTGACAGCAGGGCAGCCTTGGTGGAATACAGTCTTCCTTTGCTGTATTTAAACATGACAGCTAAGGGATTTTTGTTAAGTGTTCATTGTTTGTTCAACCAAAGCACTATTTACAGAATTTATTGGAGTTTTAACACCTTTAAGAATTACAATAGTTATTGCTTTTTTCCCAGCTATACTGTGCTGCCTCATGTGTGAGGTAGAAGTACAATCGGTACAGCTTTGATCTCAAATATTTTAAAGAAACTTAAAACCATACAGACTGTTCTTAAGTGTAAAGTTCTTAAGAATACTTTTCTTAAGAGTCAAGATGCAAACTGTGTAAATTATATTTGAATAAAAAGGGGATAATGGCGATAGATTCCTAGTAGGTTTTGCAGCGTTCTCACGCTGGCATTTGGAAAGAAATCAGTGTGCAGTGACTGAGACTCTGAATAACAGCAGTAAGTTGACTCAAGAACTGAGGTTGCATCCGGTTCTGCAATCAGAGAAAAAATGACTTTTTAATATGATTTAATTATATTTGAATTTGTATGTAATTCCTCTTTTACTTGTTGTTTTTACATTTCTAAGACTGGAAGTAAATATATCTGCAGAGAAGCAATTTTAAGGCACACAGTACTTACAACACTAAGCTGTTACAAGTCAATATTCTTCCTAGATAATGGGCACTAAATGTACATTATTATTTGAAAACATATTGCAAACTACTTGAATAAAGAATAACTAAAATTTATCTGTTCTGCATCAGATATGAGTGGAAAAATGCAGTCTTCACGAAGAGATTGAGGAGGGCTGATTACTGTAGTTAATATATGACCTCAGCACCACTGAAATATATAAAAAAGACAAGTGTCCACTACGCTTAATTCAAATAGTACACTGCCTAAGCCCAAAAAACTTAAGAATATGCCAATCCAAACACAAAAGTACCTGAATGTTTTCCAGAGAAATAGTGCCAGCACAAACCACAGTCTTTTATTTTGACATTTTGATGAGAATAAAATATTTCAAATCTTCAAAAACAGACACCTGATTCTCTTATTTAGATAGTTGAATGCAGTGTACACAAACACATCTACCTGGACATTTTCATAATCATATCAATCATGCTGACTTGCCTTGCGGCTTTTGGTTTTAGTTCAACACATTCCTGGCAGTTTTTCTGTAGTGGAAATTAACAACTCAAGAACCACATTATAATAAGAACTTGAAGGCATCTTCTGTTTATAGGGCAATATGCATTACCTGGACTAATAGAATTCGTGGGTGATGACCAAAGACTTTATTAGACCAGAATACAATTATTACCAGGTTATTATACTCAGTGTTTAATTAAATACTGAAATCTTAAAATACAGAAATAGGAGGAAAATTGCTTTTCTTCCTACACCTTCTTCCAGCCATGTCCTTTCATCTCCTGCTGTATTTTCTCCTTGTTACATCATGTCCATTTTACATTATCTTCTCTTCATTTGTGTGCAGTTTCCTTTCTTTTCCACAAACTTTGATGACAACTGAAAAAGGAGTTTAGATTTTATCTTTTACAGAGAGAAACACTTTGAAAACTCAGAACATGTTAGTTTTACCAGAACACGTAGATACTAATGCAAAATTGTGGTAGAGTTACTTGCATATTAACAGCAAAATTACTGTAGAATAATAATTACGTGATTAGGAGAACCCAGGCATGGAGAGCAGTAGGTCTGTCACTGAAGGCAGATAAGATAAATCATCTTCATTCCAGTAAAGATACAGGGCTCTTCATAGACCTAGGTGTGATGTATGCCTAATTTTTTGGAGGCCATGGGATTAGATGAATCTCACTCATGCTGAGTTCTTTCCTGAGCTTCATTTTCTTGAAATGTAATAAATAGTCTTGAATTCTTATCTTTCCTACAATAACACAGGCAATGGAATGCAGCTGACACGACTATGTTTAGCAGAATCATCAAGGCAGGGGAGATATATTGGCTTAGGGAGGTGATATCAGTCATGAGAGACCAATGTGCAATTTCAAGTGGGTACGTATGAAGTGATGAAGAAGTATTGAACAAGTGAACATGGTGAAAGAGCTGAAAGTCAGTTGGCAAGTGTTCTCTTATTTGCTATAAGTTCACAAGCAGCATCACAGGGATGAAGACAAATGACCTATCAACACAGTGGGAGGAAACTTCACACAACGGCACCAAGAGGCTAACCATAGATAGTTCTGTCACCATCATGTTCACCAGTAGCTTTTGAGGAACAGTAATCTGATATCAAAATGGGTGTAGATTCATAGTCCCTGCTCTTTCACCACACCCTGGGGTGACTGTATTTCCATGGGAATCAGAAATTGAGTTCCTGTCCTCCCCTTAAAGAGATCCACACTTTCCAAGTTCAAAAATATTTTTGTATCCTTGGGATCCTTTGAGCTTATGCTGATATCCAGCTCACATGTCTGGCAGCCACAGAGGTTTAATATCTGGCAAGATAACAGTTTGCTGCCAACAAAATCAGTAATTTGCAAAAGAAAGGGGTGCTTCATAAATGCAATGGAAAAATACATACCAATAGTAGTTAAGTTTCCAGATAATTTCTAGGTTTTTACTATGTTATTATCTAAAATGCCATATGAGGACAGTACTGCAAGGAAAAGTATAAAGCATATTTACAGTTATCTAGAGACCACTGTCCATATGCACACTCTGTACTGTAGACTGCTGGGTTATTTCCAAGCTAAATAGAGAAAGACTCTGTGTAATCAACAGGGTGTTACAGAGTGAAAACATGAACAAAAACAGTTACCGTAAAGCAACAAACCCTGTAAAATCACATTCCATCTTACCTTCTGGGACCTCCACTCTGACCCAATAGAAGTTGTTCAAGCACAGTTACAATATTTAAATAACACCTCATGAACAGGAATCACAGAATTATATATTGTTTTAAATTGAAAGAAACTTTAATGATCATCCAGTCCCAACCTCATGCCGTGGGCAGGGCTGCCACCCACCAGCTGAGGCTGCCCACAGCTCATCCAGCCTGGCCTTGAACACCTCCATGGTTAGGGCATCCAGAAGGTCTCTGGGTAACCTCTTGCAGTGCCTCACAGCCTTCTGAGTAAAGAATTTCTTCCTTGAATCTTCAAATTTGGAGGTAGTCATCACTTTAAGCAAAAGAAAATTCTCATGTAGAGGCTGATCATGAAAAAGTTTGGCTGAAGATCTGGCCCTTAGTCAACAGTACACGGATAGGGCAGGTTTTTCTTTACTCTTCTTTGCTTTGTCTGCTTTATGTGCAGTACGTCTGTAACCTGACTTGTTCTACATCTCTTCCTCCGCTTTCAGAGGACTGAAGAGCTCTCTACAGTTCACATCACTCACTCTAACCGTGTATCTAGACAGGTGAATTGTATTGTAAAACCATCTTGTCAGAAATCTTCCCAGTTATCCACAGCTGTCACATATGTGAGTAAGCCTATGCTTCTATGCTGTGTTTTCTTTCTGTCTGAGTGAGGAGCCTTATTCTGACCAGAAACCCTTCCTTTCCATCTGACCCAGGTTCGCACACACCAAGAGCTGCAATGTGCAAAACATCTTACCAAGATGCAGGGGCAACAGGAGGAGAGTCACTGAGTTTTTGTTCACCTGTCACTCCAATCCTACTAGTTTCCTACTTCTCATTTTCCCCCTGGGTTTTCCACCTCTCCCTTCTTCTCACCCTGTGACACTGACCACACAGAGCAGCCCTGCTCAGCCATCTGCAGGAAACTTGAAGTGACACAACAAAACTCTGGCAGGAAGCAAGGTAAAAGGCTCTCCGGTAAAAGGCAGCTGCCAAGGCACTGGGATGATTTCTATTTTTCAGTTTCAGTACACACTTGTATTTCAAAGTCTGCTCTCTGGGTATTTGATCACACTGGCAAGTATTCATGCAAAAAAAGAGAATATCAATTCTATTGTTCATAAATTCTACTTCAGCAATTCTCAGAGCTGAAGCTGAGGGCCAGTTCACGTGCCTGGCAGCCATTGATATTTAACTTCTGGCACTGGAGTAGTTATTTGTCTACAAAATCAATAATTTATAGGGAAAAGGGAAGCTCATAAAACTAAGAGTAAAAGAAAAATGGTGAAATCACTGAAATACGAATGCAGGAAATAAATCACACTTTCTTTTTCTGTACTAGGATTTTTTTTTGAAGGTTCTTACATCCAGTGGTCAGCTTAATGGAAATAAAATACCCAGAGTATAATTCTTAGTAGCACGAAAGTACTGAGCTCCTATCCAATTGCCTCAGCAAGCAGCTGTTCTGCAAGGGCAAAGTAGTAGATGAGTAACGAAGTTCTAATGTTGAAGAATACATTGAGAATAAGTGATCTAGTCTTTATTTTCCTTGCCTTTAGCTGACCTTGTCACTGTCCCCACAGGAGACCTCTGATTTATTCACTTTGGTCTTATTTGGTTGGGTCAAACAACTTTCTCACACAAAGATCACAGACAACAGCAGAGCAGCTTGGTTTCAAGAAAGAAAGGCAAGGGGTCAGGAAAATAGTACTCAAGCCCAAGTTTCAACGAGGAAAGTTCAAGCTTCTACTGGCTTCACAGACAGCTGGATCTGTGGATCATGAATCTCCCAAGAGTACTGCACAGATGCTACCCATCCTGCCCTTTACTGGAGGGATGTATCAGAAGATCCATGCATGAAAACTCACCCTGCTTCTCTCTTTGAAAAGTTTTTTTCTTGATTTAAGCAAAAACATAGCTCAGAGCTACTAGTGCTAGCAATTTAATTGATTTTCAGAGTATAGTGTTCTCTCCAAAATTGCTTTGTCCAACAAAACATGAAACTAAATAATGTGAAAAAATAAACAATTTAGCAAAACTGCAGGCACAGAAAATACAGCACACTGTCAAACGGTGACCTGAATTTCAGACAGCATTCAGCACATAAATCTGAACAACTACCTCCAGGAGGATCCATGTAGGGAGGGGAAGGTAAATAGTTGATGGCATATACTTTGTCTATGGCTTATGTCATGCTGGGTGTCAGCATAAAAGAAAAGAGGAGGATATGAGTAACAGGAAAAGCTAGTTTATACCATATAATGTTTGCCCAGAAAGGAATTTCTTGAATCGTATTTTCTCCTCATGCTATCTTAAGACAACAAGCAATGGGCAAGCTATATTTTGAAGATGAAGACAGTGGGTGTCACATCTTACTTGAGCTTGCTTTCTTTTTTTACAAGATGCACTACTGTAATCTACTGGAACAGGTTGCCCAGAGAAGTGGTGGATTCCTTGTTCCTGGAGACATTCAAGGTCAGGCTGGATGGGGCTCAGAGCAACCTGATCTAGCTGTAGACATCCATGTTCTTTGCAGGGAATTGGTCTAGATGATCCCATGATTTTATGACTCTAACCTGTTAGCTATGAAACAGATACAGCCACCTAGCGAGACAAAACTGACTCTCCTAAATGCAAGAAACCCCAAATATCATTGGCTATTTAGACAGGTGGCAGTGCTTCACAGAAACACAAAGTCTGCCTTCACAGCATTCTGAGTAGGAAAAGCATCACCTCCAAGGTGGGAGACTCACACCCAAATATTTGTATGCACTTGAGTATGTTCGTACAAGTTAGTTTCAGGCTGCATGTAAGACCAAAATGTAGAAAGACTCATCAATTTCAGAGTAACTGCTTTTATGAATACAGTGAGCAGGTTTCACTTTGTCTGAAGTATCTTTGGTCTGCAGTAAGATATCAGCAGTATCAGCAAAAAACTAGGCACTAAACAGTATGGAAAAAAAGGCACACAACAGCTCACACTCCAAAGAGAAAAGGAAAGGAAGTATGAAAGATGATTATACATAGAGACTCATGGCCTTGATCGTGGTCTGTGTTCTGGTTTCAACGATATGGATGTAGAAGAAGGCTATAAAACATCTATTTCTATTTCTGGAAGTGGAAATTATTTTTTGGCAATGCAGCTCTTATGTCCACTATTCTGTCCATTAATGCACTCTTACAAAGGATATAATCTGACAGACATACAGAATGTCCATGGAAAGGACTGTGACCAAGGCAATCTGTAATCTAGTCTGCACTGCAAAAAAAGACGCTGTGGTTGCTTGGAATACCTAGCACTGCTACAGCTTGTATGAATGTTGCACTGGCTCCCAACCACGCCGAAATCTTAGAGGCGCAAGAATAGTACAAGTTTGTCCTCGACTCCTTATGACAGAACATGGAATCAAAATTAAAACAGAGGAGGGAGTGATACGCTGCCTACACACAGCACCCAGGTGATAGCTAGTCCTTTTTTGACACTGCAGTGTTCAAACTGCCTTTTATTTCCAGGGCAACATGTAAAATTTATCCCAATTATTCATTAGAAAGGCCACTAATTCTGTTATTCCTTGTATTCCCCTTAGAGGAAGCTGATGCTGGCTATGAAGTTATATACAGTAGGAGAGTTCTTAAGTTACCCAGCAAATGTCAGTGTATGAAGTCGATTTTCAGCAGTGCACAAAGCACCATTACCTTAGAGTTAACGCAGTGTTGTAGAAGTATGCTTTATTTCTCATATCTGAAAATACAGAAATTGCAGCTGCATGAGTCAACATAAAATATTCAAACTGTTAATGCATTAACACAAGTGTCAGTACCAGATTGCAAAGCTTAGCATAAAATTACAAATAACTAAATATGGTATACAGCATTTCTCTCCAAGCAATCAAAAACCTTGCATAATATTATAGTGCAGCTGGTTACTAGCTCGTGCAATGCAATTTAAGTCTCCTTAATGGATAAAAAGAACCTTGAAACAGTCTCTAATGAAATACCACTTTGGCCCCAATGATATCCTGAATAAATTCTCTCAAAGGTTTTTACTCCATTTCCTAGGCATATTCATGACAATCAAAGTAATGGCTTCAGTACATTAATAATATGAATTTTCACCTTTACCATCCAGTGTGAAACGTGGGTGTTACTTATGCCCTTGTGCAGCCGTGCACTATATGTTTTAGAAGGCCAAACACTGGATGGCATGTGAATATCCACCACAGCAAATGAGTAGTCTACACACTCAGAGTGGTGCAAAAGAAAGGGACAGTAAAAGTACCTCAGCTACAGGGGGTAGACAATGCTAACACGTTTGGCTTGTTGTGAGAAGTAATACTGCCCCAGAAACAACCCTACTCCCTGCCACATTCAGATCCAAAACCATAAAATTCTCATCTTCCCCTTGTAACTTCTGAAATGTTTGATAGCCCTGGTAATTGAACCACACTTCTAGGGCTTCCTTAGCATGCTGAGATACCAAACCAGCTAACTACAGACAATTAAAGTCTGCTACTTGAAGAGAAAAAACCTGAATAAATCAGCAGGACGTTAGATAAGTAACAAATAATAAAAATAGTGCTTTAATGCAGAAGCCAAGTTTTCAATAGAAAATGTGCTGTATAATGTATGCTAAAATAACAAGGTGGAAAGACTGTTCTTAAAAATGGACTCTGGTGCGTGTTCTCATACAGAAAATAAGTCACATGCATCTTGCTAGCATTTAGATGTGGAAGAACTGCCTGGAGCTATGACAGCAGCTGAATGTTTCATTCTGTGAAGAATTAATATTTTCAGCAGCAATAACCGGCACTTTATGGAGATCAGATAAATCACTGCAATAAATATGAGGTACGGAGGAATGGACTGTATGTTTTCTTAATTTATTAATTCATCTATTCACAATATAAGTTGTGAATAGCATTGATACTAAGACATGTAAAGCATTAAGAGAAAGAGACACATATCTGGGGCTGTAGAGCTTTTGTTTGGTTTTGACCATTAAGTTGTAGCAATAGGCCCAAGATTAAATTATTCACTCCCATTTACAGGGAAATGATATGAAAACATTCCATTCTAGAACTGAAAAGTAAATGGTAAATTAACTGTCTCGCCAAGCCATTGCGGAACCTCTTTGAGAAACATGTTGAAGACATACGCTAGTTACAGAATACCCTGGAGATCAATGTGTTATGCTTAGGCAATAATGAATTTTATGCTGGCCACTGCATTACCAGTCAGTTAAGTATTTTCTTAGTTAGACCCTTGAGCATTTAGAAGGTAATTAATGATCATGGCTGATGAGAAGATTCATTACAAGTATTATGCATTTTCCAATACATGTCATTATTCAGATTTGTCATAAAGCAGAACCTATTATATGAAAAAGTTATACACTAAGGGCGATGGGCTTAGGAAATAAATCCACAACAACTGAAGCACTGAAATAGAAAATGCTGTAACACCACGTTTTACAAACCCGTGACGGTCCTGAGGTGGTCTGCCTAAGACCAGACCCTTCAGAGGAGCTCTAATAGCAGAGCATGCAGTCCAAAAATAAGAAACAAAAAGATTATAAATGGCAATCCAAATTAGCTCCAAGATGTGCTAAAGAGTATGATGGACTTAAGTGCCTTCAGTAATACTTTAAAAATGAACTAGAGAAAGTGCTTGAATTCGTATCTGTAGAGAAGTGCTTCCATAACCCCAATCTCAGTGCCTTTTATCAAATGGAGCGGTCACAGCAGCAGAAACTAAATCCTGTCTGCCCCACCACGCAGAGTGTAACCTTGAGACAAATTCTGCCTACTCATATTTACATAATACTAACCTGCACCCAACCCCATCTCCCCTTGTAAAAACATCACTTGATTGTATTAAGCAGACAAATGGCTGGGGCTCTTCCTAAAAGTGCTCCAATGACCCATCTCTGAGTTAAGACTACCTACATCAGAAATGGGAACCACAGGCAGCAGAAAGAACAGTGTACATCACAACCTTTTCCTTCCTTCCCTGCCTCCTTCTTTTCTTCCTCTGAATAGACTTCTGAATAAGCTACTCTGAACTGATTTTGGAACTCAAGAGGCATACTTATTGGTTACATGGTGCTGTCATTCCCACTTTTTACAGTGTCTTGAGAGACCTCCCAAAAAACCTTCAAATGGTTAAAATTAAAAAAAAAAAAAAAAAAAAAAAAAAAAAAAAGAATACAAGAAGGACTAAAAACCTTATAGATAGCTCCTATTTTCTTAAAATCAGCCTACCTCTTTGGGGAGGTGAAGGGATTATAACCCACAAAATACTAACAGTTTGGAAGGTAATGGCTCCAATACACACAAAGCTACAGAAAACAGAGTTTGGCAGTGTAACTAAAAGATTGTTTTCAGTTGAGGGAATAACCCTTGGAGAATTACATTCATTGCTTCCTCAGCTGCTGTCATGCTGACTCCTGAAAATGTGGATCACTGTTGAAAATAATGCTGCATTGTTTGTAGATTTTGTAGAGGATTCATGAATTTAATGATAGCCACGCTGTTTTTAGCCAAATACACTGAGCTGTTAACAAAGAACAATTAAGCTGAGAGCTGTTGTTTCCAGTTTGATGCTTCAGAAAGCAGTTACATTATAGAGGTGGTACTTAGCAAAAACTGTTCGTAAGAAATCTCAGCCCAGAAAATGCGTTCGTGTTACACTCCAGTTACATAAAAAAAAGGCTGATGTGGAGCTCCTGAAAGTCATAGACACAGGAATAGCCTAATAGCCTGACTTGAAATGGATGAAATCACGAGCCCCTTTCTCTAGAGAGATGAAACCATATTCCCTTGAATCAAGGCATCAATCTCTGTAACCAGCCAAGATGTCGTATGTTCAGTTGATGTCATGCAGACCTAAACAAAAAAGTTATGAAGATCAATAACAACAGCAGCTATTAACTAAATGCATGCCAAACATCTCACACAATTGCTAATAATTCTCTGAATATATTTACAAGCTGTTCTATATTGGCTGACAGTATGCTGCCTTCCAAGAGTGCTCACTGAGATAATAGCCTTTGTTCCTACAGGCAGCATCACTGATGTAAAATAGATCCAGACAAAGGGCCCACACACTATGCCATAAATAAGGATGAGAGGATCAGTCCTGAAGGTACTCCTCAGGCTAAAATGTCCATGGAGTTATGGAGATGCGTATAAGGCATGAAAATTAAAAGTAGACTCCAACTTATGTGCTTCTGCAAAGTCTGATAAACAAGCGTGAGTAGTTTCTTTTTTTACCTCTTTAATGCCATATCTGTAATGAACATTTATATTGTACTACTAATTACTGTAAAATTATAGAATCATAGAATCATAGAATGGTTCCTTTAAGATCATCTAATTCCAACCCCCTGCTATAGACAGGGACACCTCCCTCTAGACCAGGTTGCTCAAAGGCCCATCCAGCCTGGCCTATCATCAATCAGTTTACATATGTTTGAGTTGTTGTGTTTTTTTTTTAAATAGTTATAATTACTGCTTGGTACAGGCCATTTGAAAGGTGAGTAAAGTTTTAGAAGGGACCAGGGTCTAAGCAGAACACTTGAGTAATGGCTGACACCAGGCAGGACGTGATCACTAAAAGGAAGGTTTTGGTAGAGAATCAAGAAGAGCTGTTTGATCTTTTCTTTACATAACTGTTATGATCTTTGTTATCTGTAAGGGGATGGAATGGTACTGCAACATTTCATATTTACTGGATTCCTCAATAAAATCAGTGTGTATGATGTCTATGTTTCACTTGTCTGCTGAACTGAAGAAAAGGCAATGGAATTCCCTGTTGCCCTCAGCATATCTCTCACCCTGATGTTTTGCTTACCCTTTACTTCCTGAAACAATTACAGCTTTACTACATAAGAAAAAATGTTAGAATTTACATAGATTCCTTGATAATTCTACACAACATTTAGATCCATAATACAACACTGGTTTAGATCCTCAAACTTCTGTCAGGGCAATGTGTAGAAGAGAGGCCTCACAGACGCCAAACTATTCACCATTTCCTTTCTGACAAGACACATGAATAAACTTGTTATTTAGATTTGCTTATGATGCTATGATAGCTGTACTTAACACGTTCATTCATTACCAGCCATATAAGGGTTATATTAGGATAGATTAAAGTAACTTTAAGAAATTGACTTGCAAACAGAGTAATCATGGGAGCAGTACTGGGAAACCATTTTCTTCTCTTTCCAGAAAATGTGTCCTGTGTTATATGGGAAAAGGGAAAAAACGTGAAATGGTGTAAAGCCAAGCATTTATGGTACAATGTTATTAAAAGAAAATGCGTAAGATATAGGTCATAAAAAGAATTTTAAAAAGACATTTGTGAAAATGAATTTTTTCATCATCTTACACCTACATGAAAAAATATGTTTTAATTGATTGGATCTGAAAACTTAAATTCCTCCTCTTTCCACATTTCCTTTTAACTGCAGTGTTATTTTTCTTTTATGAGGCCAAAGGCAACAGGATATCAGCTATGAAGGAAATATTTTATCTTACACATGCTTGGGAATAAAGGTGAGATAGGCTCCAGCCATTGCCAGGGCAATTAAGTCTTACAGGAATCAAAGGGAGAGAGCAGGAAAGCATTCCTGTACTACAGTTTATATAGCAAAAATTCTCACCTAGAAGATTTGTGAATAAACACCACAAAGGCTACTAATGGGCAGAGAAGGCAGCACAGGAATCCTAAATAAAGCAAAATTAATGCATAGCAAGTTGTTAAGGAAAGAAGAATCCAAGAAACAAGAAAAAGCATTGTGACTTTTTGTGAGAGACCATTCCACCAACTGAAACTAAACACAACTCGCCTTCTCCAAGATCAAGAAATGGAGAGACTGGTAAATGGATACATAAGGACTGCTCTGAAAGTAATGCCTCCCATTTTATTATTTTGACCCACAACATCAGAGGCAGATGTTGGTGGTACGGCAGTAAAGCTTGAACCTTCCCACCAATGTTCTGTTACATTTTGTTGCTCGTATGACAGACGGCAGCTGAGGGGCAGTCTGACAGATGTGGGAGTGTGTATGAAGCAAAGGTGTGTCACTGAATTCCTCCTTGCAGAAGACATTTCACCCACTGACATTCAACAATGCTTGCTGAACATTATGGCGACCAACCAGTTGATGTGAGCACAATGAGGGAGTGGGTGGTGCATTGGCAACAGCGACATGAAAGACAAGCCACATTCTGGACAGCCATGCACAGCTGTCACTCTTCAAAACAAAAAGCGTTTCAATAAGCTCATCCATGTGACTTGTCTAATGGTGGTGACTATACTGGAAAATAGCATTTTGTAGTTGAGAATTGTCTCTATACAATGTTACTGTGCTCTTTGTAGCTGCTGAAGTTCCCATGGAAATAAACAGGACACATTAATTTCAGAGCAACCTACTTATTTTAAGCCAGTTGGGCAAGCTTGTATTGGTAAGGTGTCTGTGTCATGAGGAAGGCTGAACCTCTGATTCACAGCGAGGTTCCTGACTTATATAGAATTTTATGGAGTGTGGAGAGAGAGAATGCTCCTTACGTAGTCCTGAATAGACCTGACATTTGCCATTCAATTGACTAAAATATTGAAACAAATAATGTTACATTCAATTGTCCATAAACTCTTTATTTTAGAAGTTATAGGATAAGCATGTTTCCTGATCAACATAAACAGTCAGTAATTGAGTATTTAAGCTGACCTTCATTTGAAGTTGTAAATTATGGGTTTCAGTGTCAGCCAGTCACAGAGATACATGCAATATTCATCCTTCTGAGCTACATTTCTAGGAGTCTCCTGCGTCAGATTATAGATGGGTAATATTTTTAAGACCTTCTTTATTGTCATAAATTGTCATTTTGTCATAATTCTCATAAATGCTTCTTTTACTAGTGATAGTAAAGCACTGTAGATGTGGATGAAATTTACAATACTGTGAATGTAGGAAAGAAGATAGGGGAGGTTTTACAGAGGTAGTCACTGGGGCTTTTAGAGATGGGTGTGCTTCCTGTGGAAGGGGTGAAGGGTGCAACCTCATTTTTCAGTTGTCCATCTACACATTGGACAACTTTATTTGCAACCAGAAAAGACAAATGTAAAAATTCACTGAGACTGTCTGTTATCCATTAGCTGGTGAAATATATCACTGATGGTCTCTTATAACTATTTTACTTGAAAGTGAGTTAACATCTGATATCTATTGCTGTACTGGAAGGATGGAGTTGCCATTAAAGCACCGCACTGAACTCCATGTTTAAATTCCCAGCAGTATCACTGACTTTCTGTGTCTTGTGAACAGGTAGCCCAAGAACCATTATCTAGGAAATTGACTAAATTTAATCTTTTTCCCTAGTGTAGATGGAGAAAAAAAAATTTAGCATGAGGTCTTGCCTAACATAAAATATAATTGATGAGATTTGATAGGATTAAATCATCTAAGCTACCCTATGTGCAAACCACAACACAGTTTAAGCTGAGGTTAAACCAGGTTAGGTTGATATTTACCAAGCCTTATCAAGGTCAAACTCAAAAATAAGCCCTTTTCTTCTTATACTTAAAATAAAATAAAATAAAATAAAATAAAATAAAATAAAATAAAATAAAATAAAATAAAATAAAATAAAAAATCCCAGAATAGAGTTTGGTAAATGTGTGTGCACTTAAAAAAAAAAGAAAAAGAAAGAAAAGTGTTTTAATGCCTATTCAAAGCATTACATTTTAATTTCCCTCACTGAAATCATAGAATCATAGAATAACTAAGGTTGCAAAAGACCTCAAAGACCATCTAGTCCAACTGTCAAACCATCACCACTATGCCCACTAAACCACATTCCTAAATGCTACATCTATGCTTTCCTTGAACACCTCCAGGAACAGTGACTCCACCACCTCCCTGGGCAGCCTCTTCCACTGCCTGACCACTCTTTCTGAGAAGAAATTTTTCCTAATATCCAACCAGAACCTCCCCTGATGCAACTTGAGGCCATTATCTCTCATCCTATCATTAGTTGAGACGAGTCAGAGCAAGTGAAAAAAGCACCCAAGATAAATTTATATATCCATCAACTTCAAACAAAGTGTTTTATTTCCTTTTATTCTTCAGCATATTAGTAAGGTTATTACTATTAGTCAAAATAAATTTTATTTAATGCATTAGTGAAATATGGTTTTAGAATAAGTAACATAGAAGTAGCACTTTGAAAACATCAGGACCAAATAATTTAATAATTCAGAAAGAATAACGCTTTCACAAATACTTTCAATCAAACATAAATTGCATTTCTCTGCAAAAATACAGTTCACTTAAGAAATGCCCTCTAGCTGCACTCTTCAGCAGATTTATGCCAGGCTGCAAGGAGAAAGCTCTGCTGAGCCTTGCATGGCATAGCAGATGGCTTCAGGGTCCCTATGAGTTTCCCACACAAGGAAGAGAGGACAGTGAGGCAAGTAAGTTCTAGAGAGGTCCTGTGGTGTAGGATCAATTTAGCACAAGCATTCCCGTCCATATACTTCTACATACTTGTATCTGCACGTTGATGTGTACGAACATGCGTGTGTTTGAGCACACACATATGTATCTATACAAAACGCATTCATATTTGCACACATATGAGTGCTATTGCTTTTCCTATACATGCAGCCAAGAGCATGAAAGAAGAATGTAGTGCCAGGAAACCTAGTGATATCTGAGAATAAAGTCCCATGTACTACGAATAGACAAAGCAGAAGTGTGAGTTTCCATGGTAAATTACATTAATGAAAAATGCTTCATTTCTGAGTTGTACCACAGGAGAGCAATTGTAGTGGAAGTAACAATGAGATATGTAGGTGATAATATTCTTCCTCCTCAGTGTAGAAGAATGGGAGGAACGTATCCCTGTTGTGCAGTAAATGCCAATAGGTGCAGCCAAAGTGTTTATTGTTCTGAAGCCCTCAGGAAATTTGGGTAAAAACTAATGCCAATTTTTCTATTGGATCATTCAGTTAAATGAATGTTGGTTATAACATAGAAAAGAAGCAATGCAAGGCCATTTTAAATTTAAATATATTTTCGCAAGTAGAGCAAGGACTGCCACATTATTCTCTCAGTAGGGTGTGTGCTGCTGTATCAGTTAGCATCTGTTCTTTGCAGTTCCTCCAGTCAGAATACAATGATTTAGTAAATATGCAAAAAGCCGTACTTGTGCAAATTATCATTTTTCCTGAGGTGTTTGTTTCTAGTTCATATACAGTAGATGGCACTGGTGGAATAAGAAGTCATGATACGTGGCAGCCTGCAGAAGGTCTACAGCCTACAGCACTTCCACCATCTTTCAGTCAAGATAAACCATTACCTAATTTTTCTACTCTCTTGTCTTTCTTTTGAACAGGACCCAAAGGAACTGTAAGCATATGACAATTTTTATTCTCCTTGCTCACAGAACCACAGAATGTTTGAGGTTGGAAGGGGCCTCTGGAGATCATCTAGTCCAATGCTCCTAAGAACAGGGTCAATCAGGACAGGTTGCTCAGCACCATGTCAGTCAGATTTTGAATGTCTACGAGAGTGGAGACTCCACAACCTTCCTGGACAAGCTATTCCTGTGTTTTCTTATGTTTAAATGGAAATGTCTCTATTTGAATTCATGCACTTTGCCTCTGCATTGTCACTGGGCACCACTGAAATGAGCCTGGCCTTCTCTTTGCCTTCTCTCTTCAGGAACTTACATGCATTGATGAGAACTCGCCTCAGCTTTCTCTTCTCCAGGCTGCGCAGCTTCTGCTCTCTCAGCTACTCCCTCTCATGTAAATGCTCCAGTCTCACTGGTATTGAAAAGAAGGGATCTCTTACCTACTGGTCTCTCAGCTACTTTCTCACGTGTAAGTCCTCCAATCTCACTGAAAAGGGAAGGTTCACCTCCCTTGATATGCTGGCAGTGTTTTTCCTAAGGCATTCCCAGAGGCTTTTGGCCTTTGCTGCAAGGACACACTGATACCTTGTGTTTGATTTATTGTCTAGCAGGACCAACAGGTCCTTTTCTGCAAAGCTGCTTTCCAGCCAATCAACTCACAGACTGTACTGGTGCACGGGGAAGGTACAGAACACTGCATTTGCCTTTGTTGAACTTCATGAGATTTCTATTTGCCTATTTCTCCAGTCTATTGAGATCCTTCTGAATGTTAGTACAGCTGCCAAGTCCAACAACAAATCCTCCAATTTTTCTATCATCTGCAAATTTGTCTAGGTTTCTCTCTATCCCTCTACTCAGACCGTCAATGAAGATGTTCAATAGTATTGGCACCGGTATTGGTGGTAGTACAGTGCTGGCCTCAAGGTAGACTTTGTGCTGCAGACGATGGGACTTGGAGACTGGTATTTAAGCCACATTTCAAACCACCTTATTACTGAGGGCATTGTTCAGACACTGACAGGCATGGGGCATGAACTACCTCTCTAAGAAGACTGCTCCTGTGTTTGAACTGCACGCAATATTCAAGGTGAAGCCAAACCAATGCCGAATATAGTAGAAGAATCACCCCTTTTGGTTGTGTGGCTCTGCTGTGTTTATCGTAATCCAAAATGTAACTGGTCCTTTGGCTGCCACGGCATGCTACTGGCTCACGTTGGGTTGCAGTCAACCAGTACCCTCGGGTCCTTTTCTGCTGAGCTGTTCTCCAGCCACTCAACTCCCAGTCTGTACTTGTGTTCAGTATTTGAGACCTCCTGGATTACTTGCCCTCTGCTGTGGTGCCCACCCAGCACCACAGTTAAGTAGTATAAATCGTATCTTCCTTCTGAACTAACGCACTAATGTAGAACCCCCCCCCAACTGGCTTAGATGAAACATCTCAAAATGAAGAAAAAAAAAAGGCTGTATCTTTGTTTTTCTCATTTCATCACACCAGAAGCACAACATAGTTTCTAAAGGAATTCCAGGGGAGCATTCAGATATTTTTACACTAGTGACAGATTGCTTGGACAATAATACATAGTTGAAAGAAATGTGAGGAATGTTTTAGAAGGAACATCCTACTGCAGCTTCAGGATGGTTGTGATTTTTCAGGCAAGCACATCGGCTTTCTTAACATTTATTTTGATGTCATTGTTCTTACAATCGCTACCACTGGCCAAATGTTACAAAGACAATGCTACAAAAATCAAGGAAAAATCATTTGACTGAAGTCCAAACTGACTACTGAGTAAAAAGAAATTGTCCAATGCCCTGACAAGGCTATAGACATTTAAGTTACAGAAATAGAAGGAAGAACATGGATGAATAATTCTCAATAAATTCACTCTGAATTCAGAAGGCCCTCTTTGATGTGAACAAAGCAAGCTGGAGATCTCAAAATTGATTGAATTTAATTCATTCATTGAAAACTGTTACTCTAGTGGCAAGGTAAATTCCCAGAGCTGTTATTCCCAGTGGCTGTGAGATCAGCCACTGCTGCACTCACTCTGGGCATAAAATTCTAGTTCTGCATTTTCTAACTTTTATTAACGTTTCAAATATTACAGCCCACAAGATTTGTTTTTATTCCAGTTTTAGCTATAATAGTGGTATTAAAAAAGTAAAGCCAAATGGAACCTTTTTCTTCTAAGTACACTTTAAAAGCATTTTGATAGAAGAAGATCTTAAACAAGTTACAGCTTTCTATTCTGACTCACCATGCGTGAATAAAAGAACAGAGCCAGAGAGATTTCACAGTTACTCGGATAAAACGTGGTTGTGATTGTCAAGTGTGGTTAAGAGCGAGAAGTTGTACAATCAGCCTAGGAAAGGGCAAAAAAAACTCATTAAATTCCTGTCAGAGTAAGGCACTCTTGTATACCAGAGGACAGCTGGGAACTCTAATATTTATACCAATACTTTAATACTTCTTACCTTCCACCATACATGCGCCACACCAGCTTGGAATAATGTCCATTTAGCTTCACACAGGACACACAATTGGCAGATCTGGGAAATCATTTCTAGACATTTATTCTCCACTGGACTTTGGGGTAGCTCAATCTCACCTTCCACTGTGTTACATGTCACTGTGTTGAGCGAAAAACTGGGCAACCTACTGGCTTCCCTAATACTCTGGTGCCAAGTAACACATGTACGGTTTCCACAAACACCATTTTGGTAGTTAATTCATGAGCATCTGCTGCCCACAGCCGGGAACAGCCTGGCTTCCCCTGCTGTTGATGGTAGCAATAGGCTGCTCGTGCCTTCACCTTCTTCTGAAAGTTCATCTCCCTCTTCCAACTTGAGGCCTATAGCTTAGGGCAATTTATAGCAACTACCACAGAAAAGGTGACAGCAGAGCAGCTGTGGTCAGCATAGCAGTGTAAAATGAAAAATGAGGTTCCACTGACCTTCTCCAGTGCTTTAGTCTATTTTCCTGGAAAGAGCTCATATTTTCAGAATCCGTGGGACTAGCTGGTTTTGCACAAGGCCTGATAGGAGGAACAAAGCATGTCAAAAATTTTACCCAAGCCTTGATGAAAAGCTGATGAGTTGTGAGAAGGAAAGAAAATGGCAAATGACAACGAAGGAAAAAAAAAAAGGAATTTAACTGAACATGTATTGTAACATAACAAAGGGTGGGTAGCATTTTTGAATTCTGATGTAACAATGTCAGGAATTATGTGGAGCTAAAACGAACAAGAAATTGTCATTAAATATAATCTATTCAGATTCTCAGAATGATAGCTGGCCACCATCCAAGGCCTTCACACAGAGCTACAGAATCCCCTCCTCCTCACAACCATAACACACAGTAGGGATGTTTGGTGATACAGATGAGAAGTGAGCAAAAGCAGGAAAATAGCTTGGGGTATTCTAAATTCATCTCCAGTATATGTACCCAACAGAGATGAGCATGAATCATCAGTCAGAAAACCACATAAATGATCATCCTCCCCATGCTGATTTTGTTTCATTTGCTTTTAAATCTGTTGAAGTATTGTTTGGTTTTGTTTTATTTCAAACACCAGAGCCACCATCATCTGTAAGCTCACTTCTTGGGTTACATTCAGCCTTTGCAATTCTCTGTAATGCAAGCCTTATGAAGAAAGTCGTTCTTTGTTCACACTCATAAATCATCATACAACAAAATCATTGCCTGCAGGTGACTGATTGAAAAAAACTAGTTCTGACACTGAAAAGGTTATGAAAAAGAATAGGGTACTAAAATGTTCTTCTTAAAAAACAGAGCCTGATATGGAAAAAGAAAAGGTTAGCTTCCTCCCAATTAACTTCTGGGGCACAGAACTCTAGCTTATCTGTTTGAATCTTATGCTTCATGTCAACACTTTCTGAAGTAAAATAGGGATTCACCTCCTCTGATACCAGGAAGGAGAGTTTTACAAAGGATCCGAGATTCAGATATCTGTACTTTTTCCTCTATGCAGCATACAGAGTAGGATGCCACGTCTGAGTATTGCTGAGTGTTCACCATTTGCTGTTAGCTGGACTCACACCAGGACTGAGCTTCTGGTTATTGGACCCCTCCATTTCAGAAGTGCTGGGACATCCTGAGAGCTCATTTCTTTTAAGCACTGCAGTATTCAACACTCCATCACCTAACCACAAAACTTACAAGTGAATTCCAAAATGCTGTGGTCCATATGCTGTGAATGTAAAACTGAATGTGGGTTATAGGAACTTTGCAACTACTTATCCACTGAGTGGAGCAATGTTTGAGTTGTACTATGAGGAAAGCCAAGCAAGGAATGGGAAATTTTGCAGAGCTTATGTTCTGGATGCAGGAATATAATCTGATATGAAATGGATTCAGAGACAAAGAACATCTTCTGCATTGAAGTACCTAGGCTACATACATGGAATATCTTATCTGTAATATCTCCATCTTAGTGACATTGTCCACTTATGTCCAGTGGAGAGAAATAAGCTTTCCCAGAAAGATTAGTTTGGCTGTTTTAAGAATCTATCTTGAGATGAAACATAACAGATCACATCTTACAGGTTTCTAAAGACAGTTTCTAGACAACTATTCAGACGGCAACTTCTGTATTGTAGAGTCTTCATTTCAACAGATGACTGTAATTGATTTGTCAGTTTAAGAAGATGGCCATTAGAGGATTTGCCCAACTTCAGGAATAGTTTAGTTACTTTAACATTTAGATGAACAAGAATTTGTTTCATTCTTCCCACAACCAACAGATTTGAAACTGCATATTAGCAGAAGGGATCTTCAACTCCTCTCTTCTTACAACAGGTGGGCCACTTTTCAAGCAAGAAGAAAGGAATGACAAAGTGGCAATGCTGCTCAGTGGGAATTACAGTCAGCTGGGTTCCTCTCAGCACTTCCATGAGTGAAGCAATCATGATTAAAAAAATAGCAACAAAACTTAAATCCAGATCTAGGTCCCCTGTTTCTTCAGCAAAGACCAGAGATGAGTCTCTTGATGGACTCCTAGCATACATGTTTGACCTCATTGAGTCCTGCATTCTCTGTTGCACATG
This sequence comes from Pavo muticus, assembly GCA_016647715.1. NCBI lineage: Eukaryota > Metazoa > Chordata > Aves > Galliformes > Phasianidae > Pavo > Pavo muticus. Next base: position 1,068,507 of record JACDJE010000293.1, on the reverse strand, counting down.
AAAAATGAGGAGTGTCTTTCTAATACCCAGATGGTAAAGTTCTGCTCTGGTTGGGATATATACCTCTCAGGCACACAAGCAACTATGGCACTGTACAGAAATAAGGGTTTTCTATGCTGCCTCTATCTGATGATTTTAAATATGGTAATACTGATTGTTAATATGTTAGGTATAACTAGAAAATATTTAGAAGGACTACAGTCTTCAGTGAACTTAGACTGTAACTGCAGCCCAGGCATTACTGAGGCTGTACAAAGACACCCAGGTAGTGGATGAGTTCTTAAGCGTTCAGTTCAACCACAGTAGCATTACTTTTATATACAGAATACTAGCTTTAGGCACATAAATAATTTTCAGTTGAAAACTGAAGGATTTTTTGCTTTTGAGGCCAGCAGGTAATTGAACATATTTGTGGCGTTTTTTTGTAACGTTTCTATTAAGGTAGACATTTATGTTCTTTGAAAATTGAGATTCTTCCCTCAGTGCCATATTTATACTTCACTGTTTCATCTCATTCTCATTATTCTTTCCTTAAGGTTATCTAATTTTTACCATATGACATCCAAATTCTCTTCTGCCTAATTCTACACTGGATACTTCATTCCTACCTCTCATGCTGAAGTTGCTAAAGAAAATACTAAAATCCGCTTCAGGACTAATCCATGAAGAATGTTTTTAGTCTCTTTCAATCTATCACTTTTTTTAACATTATCCATTGTCTTCTTCACTTTAAACTGTTCCCTAACTACCTGAAAATTTGCACATCACACTGATTAATGAGCACTTTCCAATGGGCATCATTTCAGATGCTTTATTCAAAAATTAGTCTGTCTCAGTGGAATTACTCCTGTTTTACTTCAGCATCTTTTTAGTGGTCATTTACTGCTGAGCCACTCACCCCTGGCTAACTTCACAGTCAATGGAGAGAAATAAGCACCTGTAGGTGTGATTCATCTGATCTGTTTTAGACATCAACTTTAGGATAAGATGAATCATACCCTAAAATTAACTATTTTTTGGCACTGCTAAGAAGAGAGCCTGGGGTGACTGTTTCAGAAATAGAGAGCAGAAAAATGCCTTTCGTTCCATAACCAAATAAATTAGATATTCCATAAATCTCTGCTTTATAAAATCTTTTATCCAAAAAATGAATCCAGTCAGTCTGGTATAAACTTCCCTTGGCCAAACATGTTGCATTCTATCCAATTTTCCATTACCTTTATGCCATAAATTATTCTTTCCTTTATAAATTGATCTTGCATACTGCTGATACTAGACCAGTAAGTGTGTTGTTGTTGAGCACTTCCACCCTGAGTAAAAAAACCTCCTGTATTTTACTTCGATCTGCAAAGTAATTGTTTTTATTTTCTATGCATTCATTCTGAACTTACTAATTTTTCTTTTGTATTAAATGTTTATTTAATATATAATTATGTATCATTTAATATATAGTCTTACTAATCTTCCTGTCTTTGCCCTTAGTTTTCCATCTTCCACTTAGGTGCTGGGTATTTTAAAAGTTAAACCCAACCAATGCCATAAGTTTGGAATGCAAGAATTTCATTACTAACTAAGCTTCTAAAGGATGCAGCATTCATATATAACTCCTCAGTTGTGTGTCTTTAGAATAAAAATTAAAATAACCAGTACAGGCAATAAACACAGGTAAGCATTAATTTTATGTTCATTGAGTGGCAGCAGTTATCAAAATCTGCAAACATGAAAAGGGGAGGACTGAAAATTACTGAATAGTATATGACACCAGAGCAGTGAGCAATCTTCTCTTCCTGATTCTTCTTTGATACGAAGACTCTTTGCACAACAACACACTAGAGCATCTCTCTGCTGCTTAGTAAATTACTTTCAAATTGACTTTATTAATATCAAATAGGAGCATATTGTATCATTATTAACAACCCATTATGGATGTGTAAATATCACTAGATTGTCATATTTATTGGAATAATAAACTGTGAACATTTAGCATAACATTAGAATCATTTATACAAGGCTATAGTAGGATTTTTTTTTCATACTCTAAGCAGACAAGAGGCATGCATAATTCATACTTTGCAGCTGGGAACAGCAGTCTAGATTGCAGAAAGATGTCTTAAATGTGTTTTTACTAACAACAGAAACAGATTTTTCAGCTGATCTAAAGTAATTGCTGAGAGAAGAGCTGAAGAGGCTATCATCATGAAATGTAATGGTAAATGGAGAATCATGACAGAAAATGTCCTAAGAAACAGTTTTCATCTGTATTTGATTCATATCCACTGAGGATCTGATTCAAACCTCAATTGAAGGATGGCTGAAAAGCTCCTGCTGAAGCCAATGGATCTTGGAACATTGCTGGAGTGGAAGGATAACATTGCTGAAATTATCCACAGGGGTTCAGTCTTCATATGAAAAGTAAATGTCCAAGATCATGTGTGCAACTCATGCTAAAATGAGAGATGAGAATGAACTGTGAATCTTATTTAGATGTGGAGATCTTTTGAATGATTTTCCCTGTTCAGTCACTCTCAATGTTCCTTGGGGCTTTGGGTCTCTACTTTGATCCAGAAGCACTTCAGAAACGGACAGCAGGTATGAAGTGCATTCTTCGGAGACTTCTGTAAACCCACCAATAAATTATAATACATGCATCAAACCCTAATACTTTAAATACTACATGTTAAAAAATACAAGTAGCATTTTAACAATACATGGGTAAAAATCACATAAAGGAAATCAGATGACCAGAAAACAATGGTGGTAAGAATGCTCATATGCTCAATGTGTCAAGGCCTCCTATGAGCAAAAATAGAGAAGAAAACTCATTCATAAATATAACTCTTGCTTCATGTAACAGTGAGATTGTTTTATAATATCAATAGATTCATACATCTACCTTATGTAGAGTAATATAATTTAATATTGTACATTAAACTGATTTTTTATCAGTTAAAATATTAAAAGAAGAATAATGCTCTACAGCGGTACTTCACTGTTACTGAATCAGTGTTCATGCTGTGTTTCCCATCCCAACTCTTCCAAATACTTCTGTAAAATTGTTATCTTTAAGCTCTGGAAAATTAACTAAGAATTCTTCTTCAGTAGGTTAGTGAACTAATAATAATATGCTGAATAAATATACACTCTGAATACTAACTTTTTTCTCTCCTTTTCACTTGTTTTCTCTGTTATTATTGTCATTATTACAGATAAGGCACCTCATATTACTGAAGATATGAATTCTTAATGTGCTATCTGTATTGCATTAATCTTTACATGCTTCTTGTACTGTGTATTTAAGATTTTAACTATTAAGTCACTCCATTACACTGAGAAGTTTGTGCTGAAGGCTGGCTCCCGGAACTCTAGGGGGACTGGATTCCTGAGAACTGATGTGTCTAAGGAGACCAACAGACACTGTCAGGTTAGGATTCAGCAGCTATTAATATGAGTTTCTAAAATAAGTCCTACAACTTGGGATCTAGACATGTCTATTCTTCTCCCACTTGCTTGTACAGAAGCCTGGAATGAGTAGTTCAGTTGTAAATGAAGAGCTGTGTACATTCAGTTTGATTGAACCCCGCTTCAAGTGAAGGAAATTTACTGCTGTTTGTTATCTGATGGTCTTCTTGGAAGGGGCGATATAAATGCCATTCAAAACTCTACTCCATATCTTCAGGACCAGTTCTGTCAGAGAGAAAAAGGAATGGACGGGATGCTTTGTGCACTACAAGATTTTGCATTTCTACCAATCTGTATCTACCGTTATTTCCAGAACGACACTGCTTGCCTTGAGAAATAGTAAGTTATGAGATGAGCAGGAGAACACTTTTAAGAAGGACCTTCCCAAGGGAGTGCAGTCTTTGCTAAGGTAAGGCACAGTAAAAGAGGTACTCACTCGACACAGTCTGTCTAGAGTCTGTCTCTTGAGCTTGAGAGCAAGAATGAAAGCAATATCAGACAGCTGTCTGTCAGACAAAGAGTTTGTGTGGTGGTTAAACAAAACAACTGTTATGTCTGTAATGCTGTGTAAGGAGAACACTTCTGAGCATGGTATATTCTGTCTCCCATCCATTTCCTGTACATGTAATAGCTTCCTAGTTCCATGTGGTCCTTTTCAGGACAGATATGCTCTGCTCAGGTGTGCTTATCAGGCAAAAGTTTGAAAAAATGCAGCCTTCTGAATGATGTGAAGGGCACATACATCTGAGCACACACTGACAGGACAGTTTGCATGACTCACAAACTCAGTTTTGAACATTTGCCTTCAAGTCACTGGTTTGCCCTCAACTCACCACATACACATATTTAGATGTGGTCTTGGAAACAAACAGCTCTTGGAAAAGCTAAGCCTCAGCAGTGTTCACACAGCAAAGAGAAAATTCCTAGCCTTTTTAGGAGTTTTGTTAAGTTAATGATTGTGACACAGAGCCTTAGCTCTAAATCAAGACCAAACTTTAAGGAGGGCAACTACAAACTTGCAGCTTAATCTCCTCTGTAATCTTAAAAACATTTATCAGTATGACTTGCTTAGCATCACGCTATATGCTTGAGAGTCAGCAACATAAACATATTTGAACATTCATACAGAAGACAAAGTGTGGTACACCGTGTGTTTTTTTTCTACATGTAGACTGTATCAAACAAAACTTCCATGAATGTTTGTATTTTTCTTTATAGAAGTAAAACTGACTTTGCTTGCATTCAGCCTCTGTCAGCGGTTGCACCAAATGCAATAGGAGATACCCTGCCTCCTGGGCAGTTTTTATATGCAGTTTTACTATTTATGATCCCCACACCATGATGGAGGATTCCCTGTTCTATTTACAAGAGCAAATAAAATTCTGCTGTTAAACTGGTATGACCCCCTAACACTTCTGTAGCCATATCCATGCAAAGGCAATGAAACTCCTTACCAGGATACACAGATGAGACTTTTGCAGCAGATGTGTAATGAGCTCATACAGAACATCAAAATCCGTTCTGTGGTAGCTGTCTTGTTTTAGTAACAGCCTATATGGGTGGTAAAGGTGCTTATTGTTCCGCATTACATCTTCAGAAGTCAGCCACAGATTGCTTGTTTCTTGCTTGCTACTTTCTGTAATATAACCTCCCTTATGGCAGCAAATGAGGAATCTGGTGTTCCAACCTCCATGCATGGTATCTTCCAGCAAAGAGTTAGTCTGGGCTCATTGCAGATGGGTTTGACGATATATCTGTGGTGGCTCTCACACGGCACTATTGAAAATAACTGATGAAAAGCAACATAGATCACCTTGAAGGACACAACAGGCACTTCATCTCAAAAGATAGCACAAATACTGCTGTAAATACAATTTTACCTAACTGTGCTCCTTGCCACCACCTAGTGGGTGTCTGGACATCTTGTTTATCCCTATGAATTACTGGGCTATCTTCTGCGAGAAGCCACAAAAATACTTTGCATATGTATTATAGTTAAATGCATTTGTCAAAAGTAGAGTCACTGTTAGCTGGTTCAATATCTGTGACATATATTCATCATAAATATGCTGCTAAATGTGACATCTCTTCACTCTGTGTTTAGTTTATCAAGCTGTCTTTGAAAACGTGGACCTACTGAAATCCCATAGGAACGTATACATTCATCTGTTTTCAGATGGAGCAGGATTTGCTTCAACTTTGCCTTTTATTTTATAGTATGTGGTGTATACACCAAACATACATATGTTTATGTGTGTGTAGAGATAGGGAGGCTGGGAATGGAGAAAGAGAGAAGCCAGCTCATTATGCCTTACGCAGACTTACTTCAGAACTCCTGGCCTTTCGTACACTTATACATGGTTCCTCCACAGCCCTTCAAGACTTACACTGAACTGGAAGCTTAGCAAGACAGAACAAAAATGGATGCAGTCTTAAGACTACATTTACTGCAAAACTGATTTTAACCTTCTGACAGCCACTATCCTGTTACACCAAAAAGCACTGTTTCTACTGCAGAAGATTTTCAGCTGGGTCTGGCAATACAGAAGAAATCACCTGCATCAAATCCTGTCCTCCCTAAATCACAGTCAGTGGCGTGATGGGCATTGAGCTCTGAAAGATCCACAGAACTTACACTCCTGCAATGAAGAACAAGCTTAAAATCTCCGATGTCTAAAAATCAAAGCCACAAAAACTGCAATACATTGTATGAATACAGCAGAAAGAAACAATAAGGCCAATGCTCAAACTTTTACTTATCAGGAGATGGTTAAAACACTGCTTTTATTCCTCTTCAAGATGTTTCCAGAGATCATATTTTGAGCAGTCATTACAGTCCCTCGCTCCTTTATTTAAGTACATAGATATATAAACGTATGTATACACAATATATGTATACATCTGTGTGCAAGTGTTTGTATAAATATGTCTATATACATGCGCATACGTATTTAAACTTCATCTCCTGTCACCTGCTTTTCCTATTTAGCACTCTGAACTGCTTGCTGTAAATTACACACCTGGAGTACTGTTCCACTCTGATAAGCTCTGCCCTCTCCCCTTCTTCTCAGCTTTGTGGAAGAGGTACAGGTAAGGATTACCTTGTTTGTGCCATGCATTAATATATCTTCATACCAACAAATTCTGATTATTTTCCAGTGGTTTTTTTTATGTGTATAATCTTTACTGATCTGGGATTTTGCTTGAGTAACACGGGGCTGAGTCAGAACAATAAACCTGATGCAGAAAATAGCAAGCTGGATTCAAAAACTGGAACACTGTTTTCATCATCAGTTGTTTTATCTTTCCTGTAGTCCCTAAGCATAAAATCCAAGAGGTGTTTTCATATAAACCTTATAGCAATGAGCTTATAAAAAAAAAAAAAGGTAATTCTCACCCTTCTCTATGGCATACTCACATCAGAGAGGTAATTAACTTTAAGGGATAGAAGAAAGATGGTAAATCTGCATTTAAATAGTATATTTAAATACTGCTTAAATCTCCCAAATCTAAGCACGGATTCCATACCCATCCTTATTCATACTGATAAGAATTTGCTCAAGTATTCCAATTGACCTTGATAGTCTTTCTGCAGTGAGTACATACCATCACCAGCTTAAGTGGCCCTTGGGGTCCTCATAGGAGAATACTTTTCTTGCTAACTTATGACTTAATTGCTAGCAACGCACTATAAAATAATACTGAAATAGTTAACAGAAATTACGCTTTAGGTTGCTTAGGAACAAAAATAAATGAAAAAAAAAAGAAAGGCAGTAATATATAATCCACTACAGTTTTTAACAGACAGAAGCAAGGTCTTCTGCTTCCAAAACCTGAGAATCTTCAACAAAGATGAAGTGGGTGTACACACCTAAAGACAGAGGCAGTGTGGATGCTCTAGATTTTCCTTGAATCAAAACTTGTGTGAGGTGACAGTGAGAGCCTTGGGAAGGGCCTAGAATTACTAACTGACACTTAATCCTAGAAGCCTAATAAATGTAGTTCCGTTAGCCTCTACTTGTAGTCAGGGAAGCTATACAGGGGAATATAAAGCAAAAGGAAAGTTAGGCATTATGAAAACCTTTCCTACATTCTTCTTTTTCTCATTATACATTCAATTTCTCATTATACAATCAAGATCATAATTTTCAAGGAGTAATGCTGTACTGATAAAAATCAAGCTGAGATTGGAGAGTTTATTGCTTATCTTTTGGTTGATGTAGTGCTGTGCAAAGTTAATGCATGCAAGTGTTGCCAGGTTCATTGCCCAAGAAAAGGAAATCCCTTTTTCACCGTTACTGAGTGTACAGCAGCATGGGGAAACACTGGTATAACTATATTGATATGTTTTGACCTATACAGCCTTAGCAATCTTTTTCTATCTATCATCCAGGAGAATCAAGTCATGCAACCTCCTAAAGATGATTTCAGATTTATTTTTTTTCCTGAAAGTTGCTTATTTTAATTTCCAAGGTGGATAAATATTATAAATAAATTCTACCTTGTATGACCAGACTTTAGCTTAATACTTAAAGGATTTGATACTGATTATGATGCACCGTTCCAGAACAAGATTTGGTGAACCTGAACACAGAATAATGGTTCATAAAGGAATTGTAAAAACAATGGCATGAGCATAAGTGAGATGCACCAAAAAAAAAAAAAAAAATCATTATTATTGCAGTTGAGAGCTATCAATCTTTTGCTATGTGTTTGTGGATCCATAACTACACTAAAGCAAATATTTAAAAATTCATATTATAGAACATCCTGAGATAATATAATTGGAATTATTGTCTGTTGTAATTATTGCCTTGGGTCTTAATTTTTAATTCTTACCTTCTACTTTTTCCCTTTCCATTCTGCTAAATAGAGGGCATGTCACTCATTTGTTTTTCAGTACATAATTTGTTGACTACTATCTAGTATTTCAGATATGATATGCTAATAAAATACATATATATATTTTACTATTTATATATTTTAAAAATTTATATACAGAATTTGGAGTTCCATTATCAGTTCTCACTAAATCCAGAATTTAAGGGTCATAAAGCTGAACAACTGTGTTAACATTTTTTGTATATTTCAAACAGCTTTAGCAGTCTTTTATCAATCAAGCACTTCCTCTGAATTTATTTCCGTTGTTAGTGAGCATCATGATAGCCTTCTAAACTCCTTTCAGGTTAATTTGCTCCTTCAGAAGTGTTTGTTCGTTAATGCTACGCAGCCATATTTTCTGACATCCCTCTATTGTGTTATACCAAGTGATAATTTAGCCAAGAAGTCTAGGATTGCATCCTTTTGACACGCCAGACAGTTTACATTTGAGCTCAGGGACATGGCATTACCTAGGCTTGATCCTGTGAAATGCAGCAAACTTTCATACAGACAGCTGATATCTTGGAAAATGGTTTCAAAACCCACTGCATTTGGGGAAAAAAAACACTTCAGAAGATAACGCGAATGTCTGTAGATACTAGTGAAGGCTACAGTGCTGATCTTTCTTACTGAAATCTTGATTTTCTTTTATACAGTTGTTACCAATGCAGTCAACAGACAATAAAGCACTTGGCACCTCTCAGAAATGAGACCTCAGGAGATAAAGAAAAAGCATATATTTGCTTAAAATGCACATTGATTGTCTGAGGTTCTTTAAAGCTACATACATATTAAAAACAACTAATGCCTGGACTATGGTAGAGCATGAAGGCCACTAGATCTGTGAGAAATTTCCTTCATGTCTTTTACTTGCTCGGAAGGGAGTAAATACAAAAGAAATGAGTAGAAATGTCCTTTCCCCAAGATGCAGTCAAGGAATCTCTTACGTCTATGTATTGTGCCTGAAGGTTTCTACAGCAGGTTCAAAGGGACAAACTTGCTGAACATCTCCCTTTATATTTGCCTCAGGGAGTGGGATTAGAGTACATTTTTCATATTTCTACTTCTAGCCTGCTAACTGAAGTTCTTTCTTTTTCTCTTTTTTTGTCTTTTTGTCTTTTTTTTAATATTAATTAAGCTATCTTTGATGTTTTAAAAAAAGAATATGAAAGAAAAGAATGGTAGTAACATTTTTTTTTCACTTTCCTCTGCAGTTAATCTAGCTGACTGATTGCAAGTGATGCTTATTATTAGGCAGATCTTGATTTGCAATGCACCATCTATCTTTTGCTGCAGTTACAAGAACAACTTGCTACAGGGAAGCCAACATAGGATCCTATGGGGCATCAACTCTTCTGCTGTCACTGCTTGCATACATGTTGCTATTCTGCCGTACCCTGGGGTAGATGCAAGCAAGTTTACCCTTCAGTGAAGTTATTTTCCCTTTATTATCCTGTTGCAGAATCTATCACAGCCCAACAATTCCACAATTGATTTGCTGGCAGCTGAGCCCTGGGGCTTGGAATGTAAATAAGACTCAGAATAAAAGTGATGTGCACTGCAGCAGTCGACAGTGAGTGCAGGTACTTCATCAATTGACCTGATTTCTGGAAAATGTGCTTGCAACCTTGAAACTTGCCTGCAATTACAATCTTTGCAATAAAATATTAGTCTCCATGGTAATGAGAAGTGCCTTCCTAACACATTTAGAAATAAAAAAAATAAAATAAAAAAAAAAAGAGGAGATGACAATATCTCTGAGGAAAATGAAATTTTCAGTATCATTTCACAGTTGGACAGCTTCCTGCAGACTTGTCAACAGATTAGTAGCTTTCTGCCCATTTTATACATGGAAAAACTGAGTAATTAATAACCCTCAGGCCTTCCTTGCAAGAAGGAGATTTAATGAGCTCTGTAGCAGTATTGGAGCAGAAGGGCATAAATGGTTTTTTCATGTCCATGCAGAAGAACAACACTGATGGAAGGATGGTCCTGCCTTACTCCTTACAGGGTCTGTTAAATGTCATTAAACAAATGCTGCTCTATTAGTTTAAATGCAGCAAAATTTGAGGATGAAATAATCTCTTTGAGCAGAGATTCCATCTTTCCTACATCATTGTACAATGTCAGTCACAACAGGAATCTGATCCACACGCCCTACCTCAGCAGAAAAGAAATATGAGTTAGGGCCCAGTAGGAAGCAGAAGAAAAAGTATATAGTAGGCTCTGTGCAAACCTATGCACTCAGCAGACCAAATATCTCTCAGACTGACTTCTGCATAAGGGGCTGTTTTAGGAGCTACGTGAATTGGCTAAAGCTGGTCGTGAAATACCTTTCTGAATAAATTCCCTACAGGAAACAATCAAAATAACAGACAAATATCTTCCAGGCCAGGAACCACAGAACAGAAGTCAGAGTGGGGAGAGAGATGAGAACTATCTTTTCCTCCCCAGTCAGACAGCCAGAGAGAACCACAGCATTCAGAGACTATGGCAGACTGCCCAAAGTGTTCATACCAATTCTACTCCATAGTGGTTGAAAAACCTTCCAGATGTTAGCTGGTTTGCTGAAAAATTCAGTCTTGTTTCTGCTGAAATAGAGTTCTCTTGGACAGGCAGGAGAAGTTTTCCAAGACCTCAGAATTCCTCACAGGAAAGAAAATGCCATATTCTAACCAGCTCTGTAGATTCCTGTTTCTTGCTCTTGATGTTTAACTGCTGTGCAACCAAGGATAAGCAACTTTATCTCACCGTTCCTCAGTTTCTCCACCAGTACAGTGAGAAGCTTTCTTTTGCCACTCTAAGAGAAGAGGAAAAAAAGATGAAGGAAGGAAAGAAAGAAGGAACTATTTCACTATTTCTTCTTAAATGTCTTATTACTCACCACTCCCTCATGCAAGAAATGAAAGTAAAATGTTATTTACAAATTGCAGCTAGAAATTGTCTAAAAGTAGCCACTCTTGCTTCACTTCACAATAACTCACACATCTCAAATTTCTCAGTGCTTTCCTGGGTGTATACTAAAACTTAGGCATCAGTGTCTGATCTCATGCTTACAGACATACCTGTCTGTGAAACAAAATGATTTTAGTTAAGAATACCAGTTTCATTTCACAAATAGAAGAAACAAGTAAAGCTTAAAATTATTTCTGCATTCGATGGCATTGTTGCTGTCTGATGTCTCGATCTATTCTGATGTTGTCTAATGTCTACTGGTTAGATGACCAGTAGGTGCTCAACATTTTTGCCTCAAACACTGGTGCAGTTTTAAGGTCTTTTAATTTAGATTTTGATTTATGAATTATGAACAGAATTCATCTCTTTTCACATCTCTCTGTTCTTCATTATATCACACAGTGCTTCACTGTTTATATTTCCCAAGAGGTCTCTCATCATTTTTAGGGCTGGCTTTAAAGATCATTTTTTACACCTACATTTTATATATAGGTCCTGGTCATGGTGTTCTTTACATGTGGTTGAACTCTCAAGATTTCATGGAACCCATTGTTAGGTAAGTAGGTCTGTGAAAAGGAATAAAAGACAAGGCTGGACCCGTAGCTGAAATGCTAAATATAGTTGGAAAGGGAACCTTTACAATGAAAAAACTTACAGACCCCAACTCTTTGTTTCATTGTACCTCGTATCATAATTTTGTATCACTCAGTACAAAATGTCATCTTCTGACTTACTTACCATATTCAGCTCTCATATTTCACTTAGGCGAATGACTATAACTATGCGAGTGCAAAAATAAGATCCAATTTGTTAATATTATGTGATAAACTGAAAGGCAAATAAATGTCTTGGTTCTCTGATCACGGCTTCAAATGCTTTCCAAGAAAATCTATTTTAAATGCTTTTTGTTTTCCCACAACTATATTATTTCCTTAATCTTTTAATGTATTGCAGTACAACTTTGTGCAGTTTACAATACAGTTCCGATCAACTTAACCATAAGATAGACAGAGGTCTTTAAAAGCGCCTACTTATATGTATATATAAACATTTTCATATTTATATCAACATAGATAAAATACTATTAAATTGGAAGGTAAAAATGATGAATTACAAACTGCTTCTGACAGAACAGAGGTGCTTGTACAGACATTGATTAGGACAACACTGGTTTTTTTTCATTGTAAAACTCGGAAGTATTCTTAAATCATATAACGCTAGCACATACAATCAGCCCTACTGGGTTTCCAGTCTTTTTCTCATATACGGCTTGAAATAATTTCAGAAAGGAAATTTGAGTACCTTTGAAAGTGATTTAAGAGTTCCACTTTCCATTTAAATTGTCTTTTTTATCTTCTGCTTCTTTGTGTCAAGCATTGACAGTTACTTTTATTTCAATGTCTGGCATAGAGAGAGTGGAGGGGGGGGAGAAATGTATCCCAGTTAAGTGAAAAGTTTGTATTTTCTCTAACAGGACAAAAGTCAAGGTAGATGCAACGAGTGAAGTAGCTCAAGGCTTAACACTGACGGAGTTGGTATATTGGTTGATTATCAATATACAGTACTTTATTTTTCCTATGAAAGCTAAAGTATGTCTTGTATTATCTTTGAAGAACTGCAGATTCTTTGGCTCAGAGAGCAATAGAGCGGCAGAAACTTTGTTATTCACAAGTTTTTGACCTGCTGCAACATTGCCATTTTATACTGACAAGAACGCAGTTCACAACCACACCTAGGGCTGAGCATAGTTCTCTTTTAGGATTAACAACTATTTAATATACATATATATATATATATATATATATATATTTGTTAACAATCTATGTGAGGAAAGGATAATTCATGATGAAAGATGCATTTTAATGCAGGACTCCAAGCATAATCCTTCAAATTCACCCTAAACATTACATGAATTTAGCAACAAGTCTTCAATGGATCTGCCCATTCTCATCCACTGAGCAAGGATATTTCTACAGTAGCAGGGCTGAAGTGTCTAACATTTGACTAAACGCCTGGCTTCTAAGGAACAAAAAAATGATGGGATTGGCTTGTCAGTCTTCTTCTGAAAACTTTTGGCCCACATATGTAGCAAAGTGCAGGAGCACCAATTCGAGGATGTAGAGTTCTCATATGCTTTATAAAAATCTTAATGGCTGTGTAAAGGGTAGCAACCTGACAGACACTTTCACCAAGGCTATTATGCTTTCTGTGTGGTGGCTGAATAGCCGAGAAGTCTGGGCACGCCATTCATAGCTCTAGTTAGTCACAGAATAAACTGAATCTGGAACAGGTGGCAAGCAAGAAAGCAAAGTGAGGAATAGAGAAGGTTCTTAATGAAGATGACTGACATGGGGCATGACAGGAACTGCAGTTACTAAAGTGAGGAGTTGTAGGAATATGAGACAAATCCCTGTAAAACAAGCCCGCATTCACTCCATACCTCTTGCAACAATCTTGTAATTTCTGCTTCATTTGTGTTTTGTTTTTACCATTTGCAGTTAAACAAGGCTGCAGCCATAACAGGCTTATGAGTTTGCCTGCGTATTCAAATGTATGTATACACATGCAAATCCACCTATCTATATAATTAAATGCAAAATAAGCTACCTAAGACTTTCTGCTTCTTAAAATGCCTTGTAGCACAATAAATAAATGAGACACAAGTTGCCTAGAGAAAGAGATCATTAAATTACATTTAAGAAACAGCTAGCATATTTGCATATAATGTTTGTGCATGTCCCAACCATCCAGGAGCAGATTATCTCCCGTTAAGAGCAACTGTGTTCAGTGGACACACCCGCATTCATGAAGGCAAAATCCAATGGAGATGGATTTTGCAGCAATGAAGATGCAGCTTTTTAAATGCAGCTATGGTAAAGTCTGATATTCTTTTAAGGCTTCTGAAATATTTTGGCTGAATCCCTCATTGCCAGAGTGACTGACATTTTATTCTCATCTGCAAAGTCACTGCAATACTTGCAAATGCTGATCTTTTGAAATATGTCTCTTGCACGCTCCTTTCTTACAAAAGGAAGATTGGCCTTTGTGCAAATCTGCAATGGCAGGCTTCTAAAAATAAGGATGTGATTGCTACTTAGGTAGATCAATGTAACATAGTGAGAAAACTACAGTGCGAGTAGATAGCTACTCGCCTTAGACATATACCGTCCAAAAAAACACATATTAAAAGAAAAAAGAAAAAAGAAAATGAAAAAAAAATGTTGCATTTAGGAACTGTTTTAAAATGAAGTGCTATAATAACTCTCAAAAGAAATAGGCTGGAGATAAATTATGCAACTGTAGCTGATTTAAATCTGATTTTGAGGGAACTAGGGAATAGGTATTAGCTCTGGGTTTCTTCTGATTGAAACAGAAGGTCGTAAAAAGAGTAAAATAATTTAAAAAATAATGAATATATTTATTTCAAAATTAAAGAAAGGGAAGGAAGGATTTCTGCATGTGTTGTCAATGCCATAAGGAAATGTTAATCAGTATTGTACTGACATGAGGTGATGAGAGATTTATATCATCTGTTAACCTGGCTGTGTGGATTAGATAAATTTCCCCAGAACTGATGATATCAGCAGACATACATTGAGCAAATGAAGTTCCAGTTATAAAATATAGATTAGGGATGTGTGGATGTGCAAGAAATGTGAGCAAAGGAGCTAGTAAGATGAGTATCTGATGCGAATGGGCCATCAGTAGAAATAAATATATCAGCAAACATGAAAACTTCAAAGCTTCTGCAGAACAAAATGTAAGGTAGAAATGTGAAAATGACTCAACTGATGTAGGTCTAGCATTTGTCATAGTTAGTCCAGTGAGGTAAACCTCAATCTTGATTCACAGAATCCTGCATATATTTGCATATGCTTAAGCTAAAAGCGATTCTTACAGATGTGCAAGTTTAAGCATGGACTGAAATTTAGTTAACTGGAATTTATAGTAGAAGAATAAATAAATGATATTCACGTTCATTTTATTTAGTATCCTAAGAGAGGGTGTTGGTTTTTTTTCTAAATTGGCCCCCCTCTCTTCCAAATAGGGGTATTTCCATTAGTAAAGGCTAGTGGTTTAAAATGTAAATAAATACTGTCGTCTCAACAAGATTGCTGGATCTGGAAAAACTGGGAAGGCAGTTGACAAGAATTTAAATTGCTAATATTTTCTGTGCATTAGTTTGGGGGTCTTAAGTTGGATCAGTAAGGAAATGTGACAGTGAGGAACCAGCGCTTCCTTATCATGACTAACGCAGTGTGGCAAACCAGCTGTTTCTGGTAGTGTTATCAATCTCACTGCTTTTGATTTTAGGGGTAGAAAACCTAGAAGACATACTGATAGAGATTATCTCGTATTTTATCTTGAATTCATAAGGCAGCCCAAGCAAAAAGCCATCAAGACATCCATCTGCCATTTTGTTTCTAAATTTATGATTAGATTTTAAGATACGGAGCTTACACAATGCGTCCACCCGTGTCACTAAGGTCGAGGATAAGGGCAGAGCGGACAAGGTCTTTTTCAACTGCAAGGCACAATTTGCTGTTTGGCAGCTCATAGTCTTTATATGTTTATTTAAGCTTTAGTGACAAAGGCACCAGAAGTTTCTGTGAGCTCTGGCTGGTGAACAACATGCTTTGCGACGGCCTGTTGCCTATTTTCTACCATTTTCCCATCCAGATGCACCTCAGATGCTTCGTGGTAGCTATGGAAGAAGCTTATGTCACAGACTAGCATCTTAAAAGTGAGGATTTTATGTATACTTAAATAACATACTAGCCTGCAAATTGTGCTGGGTCAGCTGAGCTGCCCGCATGGCAGCAGCAGATATGTGACAGCAGGTGTAAAGCAGCCGACTGTGGGTGACAGCCGCTGCAGCCCTCCCAAAGCAGCATTTCCATCCGAGAGATAAAGCCTCGAAAGAGCCGGGAAATAACCTTGATGATTTGACACCTGATCGTGCAAATACCTCAAAAACTCCGCTCCGAATTATACCCCTCTGCCTGGCTCTCAGCCAGCATTTCTCATCCTACTTCAGTACGTGAAGGTTTTATTGTTTTTAGGGCAGCTTCCGCCTAACGTTCGGTCGTATATCTCAGTACTTCTAACCACACTTTCTCACAAGACGTGCACGAACAAAGCACAGCCGACAAAGCCGGCTTTTCTCCGGCTTCCTTACAGCGTGTGCTCAGCGGGACCCCCCCCCAGACAACCCGACGGGCCGTCAGCGAGCGGACACAGCACTCAGGGTAGGTTTGCAGCGTCTTGCAGAGGGCGGGGGGCACACGCTGAGGGCCTCACACCGACCCCACTCGCAACCGTGAGCGATCTACCCGCTCCGCTCCCTCAGCTCAGCCCAGCCCGGCCCGCCGCGCGTCACGCCGCGCCGCCAATGGGCGGGGAGGGGGGGCGGGGAGAAGAAGGGGTGGGGCGGCGGCGCGGCCAATGGGCTGCGGGGATGTTTCCCGGAGGCGAAGCGGCGGCCCCTCCCCCGGCGGCCGCTCCGGCTGGGGCTCGCCGGCCGGAGAGTTTCGCACCCGGCGGGGAGATGCCGCGCGGGCTCCTTCTCCTCGCAGGTAACGCCGCGCGCGGTCCCCGACCCCCTGGCGGACAGCGGGGTGGCGGTGGAGCTCGGAGCTGCTCTGTACGGGGTGGCGGGGGGACACCCCCTGCACAAAAGCGGAGCCGTGAGCGGGGCAGGGCCGCCGCCAAACTTCCCCGCCTCGCTGCGCGGGAGGAGCTGTGCCGCTCATCCCCTTCTTCCCCTTCCTCTCCCGCCGCTCGGAGCGCCCGTGAGTTCGCGGGCGATCGCTGTGGCCGGCGGCGGCGGGGCGCGCTGAGGGAGCCTCTGCTGGCAGCGTGCGCGAAGCTGGTAAACAGAGCAGGGAAACTTTCTGGGCGAGGGGAACGCTGAGCAACTGGAGCGCTTTAACTGTGCCTGGCCTGTTTTGCTCGGTCGAGGAGCTGCGCTCAATCTCAGGTTGCGCAGCCCCGCGTTACTGTGAGCCCAGGAGCGCTGCTGCGGGATCCTCAGAGCCAGAGGGTCCGCTGGGCGGCAGGAAGCCGTGCTCGGCTCTGTGCTGCGGCTGGGAGCGCTGGGGCCGAAGTCCTGGCAACGGAAAACTGAGACCGAGCTCCTGTGTGTGCCGCTCGTGTTTGGAGTTGCAAACTTCACATACTGCCCAGCTTTTGCTATAGTTTTCCGTCTTCAGGCTCGCCACTGCCATTTGTAGCAGTGCTCGGTAATAGCAGCGCTCACTGTGTGTGGGAGCGCCAGAGAGGCGGAGGCAGAACAGCTGTCCGGGCAGAGCCGGGTTTGGGAGCAGCAGAAGAGACCCTGCTGAGCAAAGATGGCTCGTGGGTAACCTGCCAGTGCTGTGCGATTGCGTGGCCTTTCCATTTGCCTCAAGAGCCAAATGCCTATGAAGATGGCTCTAGGCAGCCTGGTCTAGTGGTTGCCGACCCTGCACATAGCAGGGGGTTGAAACTAAATTATCTTTATGGTCTTTTTCAACCCAGGCCATTCTGTGATTCTGTGATAGCAGGTGGAATGAAGCCTGTACCGTGCCTGACATATGCAGAATGACCCAATGAATGCCACTTTGAGTGTTAATTGTGCAATACCTGTTGTTTCATTGCTTGAATTGTAGAGATTTAGGCCTAGTCCATTAGCCAGCTGTGACGTTTGTATGAATTGCCAGTATGGGCTACATTCAAGGCTAGAGCCTTTCATTCAGTTAACCAGGGCGAAGTTCAGTTCTTTCTGCAATTGCTTATGTTTCTGTACTCCTCGGTCTCTGTAAGGAAACTATAATGTTTATCATCCTGATAGGGACTTTATAAATGCTTCACACTCCCTGTGATGCTCCAGTTTGTTGTACTTGAAAAAAAATAGTAAGAAACAAAATTAAAAGTGTCTTGCTCAAGGTTTTAGAATTTATCTGTGCCAGAGCTTTAACTTGGAATCTGAGAATCTCTTGGCTTTTATCTGTGTGCATAGACCATGAGAAACTGTGGCTTTCTTCCAAATTTGAAGTACAAAATTAAGTTTAGGTATGTTCCAGTGATTACCAAACACTCTGAAACAAAGGTGTTAGATTGGGATAATGAAATTTCACGCAACACAACCTTCCATTTTATTGATTTCTTTCTTTCTTAGTGAAATGCTACTGTAACTGAGCATTTGTATCTATTTCTTTCAGATTTGCAACCAACATAATGCTGAAGCTCCCAACTTTGAACAAGGATTTCACAGAATGGCACAGACAGAACCTAACCTGGACCATGACATATCATGGTTCCTCCTTCCATCATGCTGGGCTAAGACTGTTGTGGCATTAATTTCCTTCCTCTGCTTTGCTAACAGCTATGATGGAGATTTTGTCTTTGATGATTCTGAAGCCATCATCAATAATAAGGTTTGTCTCCTTTTTTTTTTTTTTCCTTCCCTTTTGACTTAAGTGTTAATAGGAAAGAAATAGTGGCCACAGTTTATCTAAGGAGACCCATAACATTCATCCTAGTAGAGAATTGCCTTCTGATATTTCTTTTTTTGAGCTTTATTTTTCTTGAGTTTGGTGTTTTGGTGTTTTTGAAGTAAGCTTTCTTTATCGTTGACAGGCAAGCTGTGCAGCAGTGCTCTGCAGAAAAACTGAACAAGATCTTATTCCTAAAGCTATTTGAGAAACATGACTTGGGTTGTAATGCATAATAATACAAAAGAGCGAGCAAATTAAAAGGGGTTGGTTTTTTCCCCCTCAGAATGTGTCACCTTTAATTTATTTTGCAAGTGAAATACTCTGCTTGACAAGTCTTGATATATGGTCAAGGAAAAGGGATTTCTTTCTGCCATGGCAGATGGACTTCATCTGCTTGTCATCTAAGGCAGCATTATCTAGGGTTGCAGCTAATTTGGATGTGCTGATTGGTAACACTTCTTCACAGGGTACCTGTATATCAAGACTGCTTATAAATCTTATGCTCATTTCTAAGTGAGAGAGGGAGTATGCAGTAGATTTTTCCAGTATCTCTTAATAGTAAATAAGGGAATTTTTTGTTATTTCCTTGGAGTGATCAGTGAATACACTTTAGTTGCAAGATAACTAACCAGTTGTAGTGTGCAAGGTTCTCCAGCTGTGGTTTGTGCCATAAAAGTATTAAAGGAGCAAGGAAAGCTTATTTTTCCTGTGTTCCTTCCCTAGTTAACGTTTCTGTGATAGCAGTAGTTTTGGAAACAGAGGCAGAATATTTTTGTGCCCTTTTTAAAAATCGATCATACATTTTGGAATACTTAAAAACTAAGTGTATAATAAACAAATATATAGAGTGGTGTGTTAGGCTGGTATCTACAGATCGTTTAACTAGAAGGATTATCATGCTGGAAAGGGATAATGAAAAATAAATGACAATGCTCACCCACGTCATAGGCTCACATAAAAACTCCAAAGGGAGGGATCTCCAGAAAGAGATCCTTCCCCAGTGGCAGTCAGCCCTTAGATGGGGTCTAGGAGAGGTGGAGCCTGGCTCCACCCCTTTCGGTCACACAGCTGAACTGCCTTCACCTGTGCTCCTGCAGCTGACTCAGTGCGTGCCTCAGGTGATCAATCAGAGGTTCAGGCCTTGATTTGACAGTTCCCGTGCACTAAGATGTACAACATTTAGAGGAAACGTACTGCAATATGCAGTTTAGAACTTCACAGTACTACTCTTTACTCAGATAAATTTATATTAGGCTTGTATACGTCATCGTGCCTCAAGTTATAAATCTATGGGGAGAAGATACATCCATCAAGTTGAAATTAAATCTCAAAGCTTCTGTAAGAAGACTGTCAACAAATTAAGATCCTACAGTAGTTTGGTTTTTCTGTTGTTGTTTTTGTGTTGCTGTGTTTTTTTTAAAGGCGTTATATTTTAAATTACACAGCTCCTGGGAATGTTTCATTCTGCAAAGTTTTATTTGGGACACAGTTATATATTTTAATTTCCTGAAAGAACAAGCAAAAGGCTGATGTTGAAACAAGGCAAGTTATTTTGTTCTTGTAGAATTTCCACACTTGTAATCTTTCTCCATTTCTTTCACTTTTTACTTTTGAAATGTTTTTATTTATCTGTGCAACACAACAACCTGCGCCAGGATTATAGCTGTTGGCGGTGCTGAGAAGTTCAGCCTATTGCTTAAATGGATTAATTCAAATCTAGTTTGTTCATTTAAAAAAAAAAAAAAAAAAAAAAGACCACCAAACAACTGTGAGGCTTGCTCTACTTTTCATATCAAAATCTTATATCGTCTCATGGAAACTAACTGAGATTTTGTCAACAGTATCATTTTAACACAGGGTTAGATAAGTGCTAAGATATATACACCAAATGCATAAGGAAAGTGAGGAGATGGTGAGCATTTAGTTGGGAGGAAGAGTATATAAAGAAGGCAGGATTCATTTAAAAAGCTACAGCATGTTTTCTGTATTTTCTGCTTTTTCAATAGGAGAGACAACAGATGAAGTGATTTCATAGATTCACTGAGTTACTCTATCCATGTCTTCTTGGGTACTGCACACTGACTTTTTTTAAATGCACTAGCTCCCCTGCCCCGCCACCCACCTTCCCCAACCAATCTTTCCTAATTAGTTAATTAATTAAAACAAAAGATACGCTGTTAGTCGACCCTATGCCTACCATACTGTGGAACGTTCAGTTGTTGGATTTATTGAGTTCAAGGCTGTTTCCTGGATGTTTTCTTGTCATTTTAAGCAGCATTTTAACTAGTACACAGCAATGTTTTTTGTCTTCATAAACTTCAGACAGAGTGTCTTTTCCATAAGCCTTTTTATAGAAAAACTGACCTTTTTTTTTTTTCTAGAATTGAACCCTGCTTTGTGTGGGCTGCTGCTAATCAACTATTTAGAGATTCTTTGATTCATACTTTCAGTTCTGATAGAGAAAATCGTATGTAACTTTTTATCAATTGTGACTTTTAGAGCAAATGGGCTCCTTTTTTAGAGTAAGTCCACTGTGGGGTAATTGATGTAAACAACTTAGATGCATGAACAAGATAAGTGACTAAGAATTTCTGGGTCATAAGGAGATGTAGTCTAAACATTACATCATTCCAAGTATTCAGCTTTACCTGCATTCTTCCTGCTGAAGGCAGAAGACTGATTCTGGTGGAATGGAAAATATCACTTTGCTCATCTCAAATATATTTCCCGTCATTGAAGGCTGTCTGTGACGTAGAAGACATACTTTTAAATTCTGTAGTACTTTCTTTAAAAAAAAAGTCTTTTTCATGGTTCATTTCTTAGACAAACATGTATAAGGAACAATGCTGTTGTTTGGGACAGAAGTCTGAGAGCTACAATGCCTGCCAATAGATCCATCTTGAAGAGTACAAAGGCTTCAATATGTGTTGGTGTACAGCCCAGTCTCAACTGGCCCCTGTAAAAAGCAGGCTACATTGATTGATTTAGTGCACTGATGATGAGCTTTGCTCCTCTGAGAGTCAGATCATGGCCTTTAGTGTTTGTGCATGTGTATGGGAACTGTTGAATCATGGCCTGAACCTCTGATTGACCACCTGAGGCAAGCACTGAGTCAGCCATGGGAGCTCAGGTGAAGGCAATTCACCTGTGTGCCCAGAAGGGGTGGAGCCAGGCTCCACCTCTCCTAGACCCCATTTAAGGGCTGACTTCCACTGAGGAAGGATCTCTTCCTGGGGATTGCTCCTTGTGGAGTTCCTTTGTAAGCCTACAACACTGGTGAGCACCTCTTCTGTATATTTAACTACTCTTACCAGCCAAACTTCTCTGTATACCTGTTAACCTTACAACCTGTTAACCTTGCAGCATGCCATTGGGGAATGGAATGTGCTGAAGGCTAAAACTGCAGTCTTGGGAGAAAAAAAAGAAGTTCTTTGTATCGCTTGACAACAGAAATATCTGTGAGAGAGTAAAGAAGTTTCACGCTGGAATAATTCTTAAATTCAAATGGGATTCCCCATGAGTCTTGATTTCTTAATGTTTTCCTTGAAAATGCCTTAATTTACATTCACAGTATAGGACTTTTCAAAGACTGCCTGGTTAGCAGTCTCTTCTGCATATTTGTTAGTAACATATTTCAGAATGCTTCTCTTCATTTGACAGTATGTTGTTGCAAGATTTTTATCCTACTTCCCCATCCTAATTCATAGAATCCGTCAGATCAGAAAAGACCTCTAAGATCATCAAGTCCAAGCATGCACCATACTTCACCACCATACTCACTAAAATGGAAGTGACATATCTACAAGTTTCTTGAACACCTCCAGGGACAGGGACTCCACCACCTCCCTGGGCAGCCTATTCTGATGCTTGACCACTCTTTTGGAGAAGAATTTTGTTTCCTAATACTCAACCTGAGACTATTACCTCTCATCCTATCACTGATTACCTGGGAGAAGAAGACAATCCTCACCTCACCGCAATCTCCTTTCAGGTCATTGTAGAGAGCAATGAGGTCTCCTCTGAGCCTCCTCTTCTCCAAACTAAACAGTCCCAGTTCCCTCACAAGACCTGTGCTCCAGACCCTTCACCAGCTTCATTGCCCTTATTTGAACACACTTCAGCAGCTCAATATCTTTCTTGTAGTGTGGGGTGTCAAACTGAACACAGCACTCAAGGTGCAGCCTCACGTTGTGCCCAGTACAGAGTTACTGTCACCTCCCTAGTTCTGCTGGCCACACTATTTCTGACACAAGCCAGGATGCCACTGGCCTTCTTGGCCACCTGGGCACGCTGCTGGCTCATATTCAGCCAGCTAACTAGCTAGCACCCCAAGGTCCTTTTCCTTCACACAGCCTTCCTGTCATTCTGCCCTAAGCCTGTAGTGTTGCATGGGATTCTTGTGACTGAAGTGCAGAACTTGGCACTTAGTCTTTTCAAACCTCATACAATTGCTCCAGCCCATCAAACCAGCCTATCCAGATCCCTCTGTAATTGTTAACTAATACTGGCCAAGTTTGATCAAGTGATAGAAAACTATTTTTCTGGATTTTTTTTTTTACGGATAGAGAACAGAATGTATTAAGAGAACCAAGAAAAACTCTGATATTGCAAGTTCAGTTCAGCAGCAGCCACTCAGCATGGCCCAGGTGTTTGGCTGTATACTGGGACTAGCAGTGATATGTTACCTTTTGCCTTTCTGCCGGGCTAAAAATGCAGCTAAGGATAAGATGGAAGGAACTGTAGAGCCCAGGATAATGTAGAAGTAAGTGAGATAGTAGCAGTGCTTGAAAGAAACTGGAGGTAACGAGCTAAGGTTATTACAGTGGAGCAACTTTGTAAATAGATGGTCATGAGCCAGCAGTGTGCTCTTGCAGCCCAGAAGGCCAACAGTATCCTGGGCTACATCAGAAGAGAGGTGGCCAGCAGGGAGAGGGAGGTGATTGTCCGCCTCTACTCTGCCCTTGTGAGACCCCATCTGGAGTACTGCATCCAGGCCTGGGGCCCCCAGTACAGGAAGGGTAAAAAGCTATTGGAACAGGTTCAGAGGAGGGCCACGAAGATAATCAAAAAGCTGAAGCACCTCTCCTATGAAGAAAGTTTGAGGGAACTGGGCTTGTTTAGCTTGGAGAAGGCTCTGGGAGACCTCACTGTGTCCTTCCAGTACTTGAAAGGAGCTTACAAGCAGGAGGGAGACTGACTTTTTACACCGTCTGAATGTGATAGGACAAAGGGGAATGGCTTTAAGCTAAGGGGGAGGAGATTTAGGTTAGACATTTGGAAGAAATTTTTTACTCAGGGGGTTGTGAGGTGCTGGAACAGATTGCTCCAGAGAGGTTGTGGATACCCCATCTCTCAAGGCCAGGTTGGATGGGATCCTGGGCAGCCTGATTTAGTGGTTGGCAACCCTGCCTATGACAGGGGAGTTGGAACTAGACAATCTTTAAGGACCCCTCCAACCCAAGTCATTCTGTGATTGTATGACAGGCATCCAAAACTTGACCTTCATTACAAACTTCTGTACCTTATCAAATGTCAGTAGAGAGCCAGCAAAACACCTGGTATGTCGTATTAACATGAACTTGTATTACTTAGAGCTCATTTGTGTTGAATCAAACAGAAATGTTACCGATCTGATGTTTTATTTCAGGACCTCAGGGCAGAAACTCCACTGGGTGACCTGTGGCATCATGACTTTTGGGGTAGCAAACTCAGCAGCAATACCAGCCATAAGTCGTATCGACCACTTACCGTCCTAACTTTCAGGTGAGACTTGCCATTTTGCTCTAGGTCTGAAGATTTTTTTTAACTCGTATTGGCATGTTGATTTTAGGGAGGAGGCAATATGAAAAAGGGAGAGACAAAGTGTCTGGAGGGAGTTGGACGTCTTTCCTTAAACTGATTTTTCTGCTCCTTTCTTGATCTCAAATTGAATTTTACTTTTCAAATTGTTTCTTTCTCTAAGTACACATTATTTTGACATTGTTTTTCAATATACTTTTCAGAGATTGCATCTCATATACTTTGATATTAGGAGCAATATGGATCAGTGTGTTGTCGAGGAACTAAATGCATGTTGCCTCCACTTAGCCCTGCTGCCGCTTGTACTACTATTGTAGTTTCTGTTCCTTGCTTTGTTAGTGAACTGTCTGATGATTCTTTTTATAAATAGCATCAATCTGCTGTGGCCTTTTGCCACTAGGACACTGAGTAATTTTCCTGTCTCTATCTCCCTGATATTTTCGTTTCAAGTGAATGTTTGTCTGAGAGTCCGAGTGAAAAAGATGTTTGCCTGTCTATTTAACTTGCTGTTTTTCTCAGACAACTAATGGTTTACAAGGAGTCCTTCTGTAGACACTTAGCTCATGTCTCAGTTCTCCCAAATCCTTGTACAAAAAAAAAGAAGCAAAAAAACCCCACATAGCAACTGTGCACAGTAACGCAGAGAATCTTTAAGAACTGAGCCATAAACTTCTTTACTTTCCCCAAACAACTCTGTGCTATGGAACCAGCTGCTGCAGACTGTGGAGTTGGCACTGACTGTAGAGTTGCCTCTGGTCTAAACCAGGAACTAAGAGTGGAGAATCATTTAGATTCCTCCTCAGATTGAAGCAAAAGCTTTGACTCTTGGGTTCAGTGTTAGTATTTTAGCATGGTGGGTTTCGCTGTCTTTTGAGGTTTCCTCACATTGCCATTGAGGAAAATATGCAACTGAATGGTATGTGTTAGTGTCTTAAACTTAGTAAAGCTTTCAGTGCATTAAACAGCACATGCTTCCCTTTCTTTCCAAGGTCTCTGTGGTAGATTCCATCTTTAGTAATATCCTGGTTAGTTTAAAGAGAGAAGTGGGATACTGTCCTTATTATATCTGAAAATATAGATGAACACGTGGGGATAGTCCATAAAATGCTGTTTCACAAGTGAGAACTTGGCTTTCTTAATTCCCCAAAGTTTAACTTCAATGTGTATCACATTTATAATGAGTTAGGTATTTTTAATAGATTTCATTTAAGCCAGACATAGGCAGGTCAAATGAAGTATATGAAGTTGTAAGTTTCTATGTATCTTACCTACTTATAAAAGCACACAGAGAATAACATACTCCTCCCTTTACCCTCTTCATTTTGCCTTAAAGTTCCTATCTTGGATGGGATCTTAGACTTAATGTTTTTTACTTAAACTTTTTTCACATTCTGATACCTGTATGACATTTGTCTCTAACCAGTCTCACAGATGAGTTACTAAGACTTGCTGCCTGACTACTTTCTCGATTGATGCTGGATTGTACCCAGCTGCTTTCTACATCATCAATCCAAATGCTAAGATGTTTTTCTGCTAGAATGCCAGTAGAAATCTTAGTTTCTGTGCATACCAGTTTCCATGCTGTGAATTTATTTAAAATGATTTCATCAAGTTGATTGTGGACACAGTGTCTCTTAAGCCCAAGACATCCCTCAGTAGGCAGGGATTCTTGCTGGTGCAATGTTATTGCATTGCAACATTGAAGTTCTGTTGGTAGCCAAAAGCCAATTCTAACTTATCATAGGTGTGATTAACACAACAGCATTAACATACGGCTTTGAAGAGGGTAGGTATTCTAAACATGGTATCCCATATGAATACCTTGAAGTAAGGATCAGGATGTTGTTTCTGGCCTGCTGTGGTGATATGAAGTGGCAAGACTATGCATGCCAGGGTTTGCTTGTATTTTTCAGCTTCTGTTGTTTTGTTTTGTTTTTATCTTTAGCTTTTGTTTGTTTCTAATACAGTCTTGGTTTGGGGGTTGGTTAGGTTGTCTGTTAGTATGTCTCTAACTATTCATGTAAGTCCTAACCTTAATGCTTTTGTTTGTATATAGAATTAATTATCTTTTTGCTGGAGGCTTCTACCCAGTTGGTTTCCATGTCATCAATATCATACTGCATTGTACTATCTCAGTGTTGATGGTTGATGTGTTCTCAATATTATTGGGTGGATTGCAATTCACTAATAAAGGAAGAAGACTAAACCTGGCTCCAAAGACATCTCTTCTAGCTGCTTTGCTGTTTGCTGTACATCCAGTGCACACTGAATGTGTAAGTACTGAATACTTATTTCCAGCAATTTGTATCTTAGAAGTTTTTGACTGTCTGGATTAATTAGCTGTGACATGGCCTTTTACTGTACTCATTGCTTATATATATTCTTAACGCTTCTCTTGACACTTGGCTTACAAGAACGATCAAATACTACGGTTAGCGCTTCCAAAACCTTGTAATTCCACAGTGCTGGACCTTATTAAGGAAGATAAATTAAATCATTTAAGTACAATAACTAAAGAAGGATAGCCCTAAACTACAGAGTTTTCCTAATTGCTGGATTAAGAATTCATTACTAGAAACATTAGCACATGAGTAGCCAAGAAGAATGGAAGATAAAGTGAATGCAAATGCTTGACCACTTTTCATTCCAATTTGCTTTGATAAAAAGCAAGATGATAGAATATTGGAATAGGGTTATTACACAAATTCTGTATGTGACTATTAGGATACTTTATCCAGTTTTCAATCCATGATGCAATGGGGATACTGGGAAAAATGGAGAGGACTCAGAAGAGCCGTGAAAATGATTAAAGGATTGGAAATCATCCCATGTCACGACGGATCAAATTCCATGGATTTATATTTTTAGTATGATGGAGAAGATTAAAGGATGGGGTTTTTTTAATCACAGCCAGTAATTATGTACATGGGAAGCAGAAATTTGATAGTAATGGGCCCTTTAATAGCGCAGACAGAAGCATAATAATGACTGGAAGTTGAAGCTATAATGATGCGGAATAGGAACAAGACATGTGAGTAGCGTCCAATTAAAATACCTGACCAAACATCAAAGTCACTGTGTGCAAGCTCTAGTGGAGAGGAAATGATTTTCTTAAGAAGCTCTTCTGCACTCATAGCTAGGAAAGTCTTATGAACTTATGCTGGTGTACTTGCTGGTTTTGGTTCCTGATTGCTTAATATCTTGTAAGTAAGAATACATGAAATATAGAATAATTGCAATTCAAGAATAATTTTTTTTTAGAGTTTGGAGGGACTGAGGTATTTAAAAGGTACTAATTTTAACTTCAGCTTTTGTCCTATAAATGAACACTGAATCCTCAGTGTACCATGTGATGTCATGTGACACTGATTTTTTCATTTAAAATATGGCATGTTTTTGTGGCCCTTTCTCATTCCCGTTGTGTGTGATTGATGGGGTAGAGGTAACAAAAGGCTGTGCCTCTCAGTTAACTGGAGATCTTGTGTGTACTGGAAACCTGGAGAAGGTTCCGTATTAGCAAATTCTGAACTTTAGCTTCCCCTTATTTGGCAGTGTGGCTAAAACATCCTGTAATTTGTTCTCTGGTGTTTGCCTACAGAACAGCTTTTTTATTAGAGCACCTAGTATGTTGTTTTCCAAAACCAGTTTTAGATGTCAAAGTGAAGTAAAACAAGTCCTCGGTGCTTTTGGTGTTTTGACATATAAAGTGAAATCTCATTGGAATCTTAACCATAATCTTGCTATTGACTTCTTTATTAATATCCATAATTTTATTCTTCTATTTAAAAATGTATTTGTGAGTAGGCCATGGTTATTCAAACAATGGTCATGTCAAATCACGAGTGACGTGGGCTGACAGATATGTGAGCTTTGAAGACTTGCACACTTTGGGCAAACAATGGAAGAAGAGGAGAAAGTAGTATGCTTACATAACACGCCCCTTCTAAGATCCAGGAACTGACAGAGGCTTCTGATCATCTTCCCAGTAAATGATAAATCTTGTTGTGCCATAACAGTCATGATACTGCTATGGTTGCAGCACGAATGCACGTCAGGAAGCATCTCCTCAAAGAGCGTTTCTCATCGTTTTAGAGCTGTGAGCTTCAGGTAGCGCGACATTCTGGTTTTGAAATGAGATGACATATTTTGACACAGAATTGGGAGGAATCTGTCGGTCTGCTGCTGTAGTTTTTGGTACGTGCAGCACAAAACAAACTTGTCATGTAAAACAGATCTTGAAAAGTTTAATGCTTTCAGTAGCTATGTAATAAAAACATCTGTCATTATCATTTTTCTACGTGCAAGTAAACACTGCTGTGGCACCATTCTCTCTTTTAACAAATGTTTATTCTGTGTAACGCTTGAGAGATGAAACACAGGCATAAGAATATGCCTGATACTAATTTAAAACTGAATTTTTCCATTTACCTTGTTATCAGACGTTATGCACCTGATCCTGTATCTGAGATGAGAAAATTGTGCACTTGGAGTCTTCTAAGGCCATATGTGTGTTGTTAGCTCCTTAATCTTTATTGGCATTTATTTTTAAAATTGCCTCAGCTCACCTTTACTTTTATTACATTAGCTGAGAGTAGCTTTGAAACAGAATGGTGCTTCATTATTGTCACCTTTCCAAATGCTTCATCTACAGGGCAGGAGAAGAAGCAGGGAAGTTAGGTGTATGGCTTTGAATTAATGAAGTTTTTCTGGACTCAGTTTAGGAATCAGCAGTTTCTTCTTTTATGGTGCTCAACTGAGGCTGAGGGTAAAGCAGAAGAGAGCTGCTTCTGTGAATTCAGTCCTACTCTCATGTCTCTACACTTTCACATGTTCTGATGCTCTTTAGAAATATGTTCCATCATGTTAAGAGTGATGTGCAAAAGAAAAAAGCTCTTTTCCAACAGGGAGGTTAGCAAATGTCTTGAAGCTACATGAAAATAGCTTCCCTTTTTACTTACCTCTCTGTCTCTCACAAAATGAGACAATGGATGTAGTACACAAGAATCAAATGTTCTGCTTTTGCTCCTGAACCTTCACCTCATAAAAACCAAGAATGATGTTCATCTTCTCCAGGAAACGTGGAACTTGGAGCTCCAGCATGTAGATATAAACTCAAAAAAAGAGTCTTTCCAAGTTCCTTATTCTGAGTCCTTTCTCTAGTGAGGTCTGAACTTCTGGGCCTATTCAGTCTCCTGCCGCCCCACTGTGCTATGATTCCCCCAGAAAATTCATAGCACATTGTGACATTTTTTTTTAAGTCAGAATGAAGATCCAAGGCTGTGTCGTGGTGTGTCTAAGCAAGTTATTGTAAATGCAGGTTAATGCCTTGAACTAAAGCTTGTTGACGGTCCCAAGAATGCTCTTAATTTAAATAGTTTGGCACAGAGGTCCCAGGATGAGCTTCTGATTTTATTCTGCATTACTCCAGCTTCTGTTACAAGATGCAGTTGCAGGTAACTCTAGTGTAATCAAGTAATACAACACCAAAAGCTGCTGGAGGATGGCATTCCAGCAGGCTGAAAATTATTTCTTCATTGGGAGTATTCAGACTGCGATTTGAAGGCTGCCTTGTGTTCTGAAAGTAGATCATCTTGATTTGTACTTCGGCAGAGTTGCTGATTTTGTAGGGATTGAAGGGTGTTTACTAAGAGTTCTACTGAAAGACAGCGTAATCTAAAAATCTGATGGAAAGGGATAGTCTGCATTTTCTTAAATGAAGTCATTGTTTTGTTTCTTAAAAGTAGCAGTATTTCATAAATTTAAGCTAAATTATTTACCTATTTATTACTAAGCAATATCCAGTAAA
Organism: Pavo muticus; assembly: GCA_016647715.1. Taxonomy (NCBI): domain Eukaryota; kingdom Metazoa; phylum Chordata; class Aves; order Galliformes; family Phasianidae; genus Pavo; species Pavo muticus. The sequence goes on along the minus strand of JACDJE010000293.1, from coordinate 1,038,129 downwards.
ACTTATGATACTGCTTGGAAAAATTAGGTATCGCTAGCTGAGCAAACAAGATTCCAACAAAAAAGATATTAACAGCAACAGTTTTATACTTTCGCTTTGTATATGTATGTATATATGTATCTTTATGTCAGGTTTTCTGAGAATAACATCTGGTAATCTTAATTCTTTTCTTGTCTTTTTAAGGTTGCAGGGATTGTTGGCAGAGCAGATCTACTGTGCGCCCTGTTCTTTTTGTTGTCGTTCCTTGGCTACTGTAAAGCGTTCAGAGAAAGTAAGCGTTCTGTTTGTATCTTCAGTTTTGTGTTTTGTGTTATCTGTATTCATAAAGTGAAGTATAGCAGAACGAAAAATGTCACTTGATGTGGATTGAATCTGTTAATGTTTATATCCTCTGAAAATATATATTAAAAAAAAATCTGCTTTAGCGGATATTTAATTTTAGAAGAGCTAGAAGGGATGTTGTCTCTAATTCTTGTTAAACACTAATAATTTATTTGCAGAGACAAATGTTTCGTAATAGGCTTATGTTAAATGGTTTATTGTATGGAAGCATAAAAAATATTTTAAGAAGTATTTTAGAAAGAAATTAAACCTGTACATTTCTATTACCGGTGTTCTAGTTTACTTATGCTGTTGTGTTGGAATGGCTTAAACGGGAATGAACTTTAGAAACCTCACTTGCAATTTTTAATAAATAAAGATTTATTCATATGAGTAAGCCCTCTAATTTCCTGCAATATGCAGGTGCTGGTGTATGCGTGTTGATTATAGTGTTGTTCATAGGATTTGTGTAAGACAACTGTGTTATTTTGACATGAAAAAATCCTTCAACGGAGACTTTAGATCTGTTGTATTGTTTGATCTAAATGCAAGTTGGCAGCTCAAACAGTGTTTTGGAAAAACTGTCTTGGGATTTTTAAATTAGTACACAAGAATACATCAATTTGTTATTATGAAAAACTTCACAGAATAGGCATTGTGGTTTCCAAATGTGTTCTAACACCCATAATAGTGGAATCATTTGGTGAACACGTGAAGAGCTGTGCTACAAAGAGCTTGCGCTGTGTCAGTTCAAAAGGTGTGGTCTGTAAGGTTTAACTGCAGTTGAAAATGGTCCAGAGTAACAACACAGTAATGGGATTGCAGGGTTTAGAGTAGTGAGGGGGAGGAGAGGGAAGGTAAGCTGGTGCACCGTAAGCTTGAAGACGCTGTCGATAACCCCTGTTAATTGAGCTTACACTGCTTAGAACTATTTTGCTTATTTCTACACTCGATATCATAAGTTTAACTTGGTCACTTCAGATTATGTTTGTGGTAATTCCTGTTCACTTCTGATTTTATTTTTTTTTCCTCTGCGTACATTTCAGTTTTCAACTGAAATCGTGTCTCGATAAGAATGGGCGTTGGGATCTTGCTTCTTCGTTAGTTCTTGCCTATTTTAACTGGCTATGTTTGTGCTTTGGATATTACTTCTGTCAGCACCAGAGTAAATCAGACAAAATATTGCCTTTCTAGTTTATTGATAGAGGTATGCTTATATGACTTCGGCAATAATTGGTTCTTGAGTCTTCAAACAACAAGTGCCAGAGTGGAATCTTTCAAATAAGAGTCTATATTTTGAGATGGAGGATATCTCAGAAATTATTTAGAATGTGGTGTGTACTCTGATTAGGGATATTCTGAGTGGTTTTACAACTTTCAAAGGCTAGTCTGATGACTTTAAGAAGTCAGTGTAGTTTCAAAACTATTCTTGTATTAAATTTCTTGTCACTGATGTAAAGAAAAAACACTGTGAAGTCAAGATAGTAAGCAGCACTTGGTTGTTTTGTTGGATGCTATCTCATAATAACATCAGAATTGTCTCTTACTCAGATTTGTTAAGGAAAACTATGGTCTGCCAACATTATTGTGCCTTTTGTTTTCCAGATCATATTTCAGTGATTTCTATCACCTTCATTGCCTGATTTTTCTCTCAGATAATTCTTTGTGCCTGAAAATTTTTATCCAGGTTACATACAGTTTCTTCTTGGAGACAATTTCAGGTCTTGCAGATCATATCTTGCATCTCATAAATGAGAGAATGAAAAGTTTGTATCATTCAGCACTGTGGAGAGCGTAACAGGGTCTTTGGCAGATCTTACATGGAGCCTGAAGGGTGGAGTCCACGCTTCAGGTTACTTATTACATTTGAACCTTACAAGTTTTCAGGTCAGACTAGTTCTAGTCTGAAAACTGACTTTGAAGTGTTTGGGCAGGATTTATTTCTCATCCTAGATGTGTCTTGCTGTAATAATAATAATAATAATTTCTAAACAGCAAGGTGGATGAGGTTGACTACCAGCAGTATCTCCACAAGCTTGATCTTTAGCCTCCAAATTCAGCTGCATTTCACCTTGTGTCTATTATGAGGGTATTCTCAGATTTTACTGAGTTCAGGTTTCCCTACTTTGTGACCTTCAGCAGCTAACTTAGGCGTGCAACTTAAAAGCTGTTTCTCCCTGCTCTTTTTGTGTAGTCATTCAAGAGACGGACTTGTTTTGATGGTCAGTGAGAGGGGTGGTTTAGCTTAGGTACTTGTAATTGCCTTCTGGAGGTGCTTGAATCTCTTAGCTATATAGAAGCCTACAAAAAGTGGGCTTAGAACTTAAAATATGTTTCCTCTGCCACTTCAGTTGGGGAAAAGTGCAGGCAGGTGCTGAAGTGGAGCAACCTAACTTTTTTATCATAGACTATAGAGAGATTTAGCTCAGAAGGAAACTCTGAAGGTCATCTCTGCTCTGACAGCTTAAAGCAAGACTAGCTTTGTATGTCAGGTTGCTCAGGTCCTTAAACAGATGAGCTGTAAAAAAAACTCAAGGCAATTCCACAGCCTCACTAGGCAACCTTTCTAGTGTTTAACTGCCCTCCTAGGAAGATTTTTTCCTCTTACATTCAATTGTAACTTAGTTTACTTGGCCTTGCAATTGCATCCCATCCTTTCCCTTCAGAGAAGTCTGTCTCTGAAGGCTGAAGTTGGGTCCTCTTCAGCCTTCTCTAAAGGGAGAATGATAGGGGAACCAATTCCCTCAGCTTCTTTTCATATGTTATACTTCTAACCACCTTATGGATTCTTTACTGAATTTCCATCTTATTGATGTGTGTCTTTCATTGAACACAATAGTGAACTCAGTACTTTGGATGTAGCCTCACAAGAGCTGAACACAGAGCAACAACCACGTTCGCTCACCCATTGGATATGCTGTAGCTTATATAGCCCACTGTGCATTTCACTTTTTTCATCGCCACAAAAACACACTGCTGACTTGTCTTCAACTTGCTGTCAGCCTGGAACTCCAGGTCCTATTCTGCACAGCTGTTGTCTAGGCAGTCCCCAGCCTGGTCTGATGCATGCTGCTGTCTTGAGTTCCATGAGCCTTATGTTAGCCCATTCCACCAGCTTGTCCCAGTCCCTCCAACTGGCAGTCCATTTCTCCCCTGTTCCTGTGTATCCACTAGCTGAACCCCACCAACAACCACCAAAAGATCTACTTTCTGACCACCCAGTCTCTTTTCTTCTTTTGAACAGGGAGGTTGGTCCAACGTATCAGGCTCCTGATACGTTGTCTGCTATAGAGAGTAGTGTCTTTACAGTAAAGGCTGTAAGGGAAGCAGCTGTTTAGTAGGAACTATTGGTGATAGGTGGACAGTTGGATGGATGATCTTGTAGGTCTTTTCCAACCTTGGAAATTCTATGATTCTAACATATCACAAAGAAAAAAATACCATTTCTTTTCTCAGAATTCAGAATGTTTTCCTTCTGTTGGCAGTCACAGTTATCCTCAAGACTCAGAGTCTGCAATACTGCCAATGCTCGTTGTTAGTTGTAGTCCAAGTAAACAATTGTTACTGCATCACTTTCTAAATCAGACCAAAATGCTCATTAATCTTTGTGGAGTAGCCTTTGTTAGTAAGAGGGGAGAGAAAAATCCAAAAAACTTTCTGTACATTCTGTTGCATTAGGCTTATGTTTCTAATTATAGATAGCATCTTTGTGAGGATCCCCCAGAAAAATGGTATCTAGCAATTTGTTCCAGCATTCCCATTTCATTTTATCTTGTTAGATTTTTATGTATCATTGGCGGCCGTGACCCTAAATCCTGGGTAAACTGCTTCTGCCCTTGTTTCTGGGTTTGGCCGTCACATACATATAGGGGTTGATCGGCTGTTTACAAGCAGGAGGAGAAATATCAAAAGGGGATTTTTTTTTTTTTTAATTGTTATTAAAAAATGCATGGCATCATGGTTCTTTTGGCATATTTAAAAGAAAATGCAAATCTGAGCCCTTCAGGATTTATAGGCTGCATTTGTATTGCCTTTAGAATACAGTTAACAAAAGATGTTTGATACTAGTTTGCATTTAATGATGAATTTTGAGTGTCAGAGTAAAACAAAGATTGAAAAGCCTGAGGTCGTGCTACTGGAACAGTTTCATCCTCAGTAACATACAGTCCAAGCAGCATCGCAATGCTATCGGACATTATCTCAGACTTTCATAAAGCACCAACTGTTCTTGCAGCAAGGCAAAGTAAGTTTTGTGTCTAGCTGAGTTCCAGAAATCCTTTTCACTAACATGGGCTTAGTTGTTGTATTGTCATCGTTGAAGTCTTCTCTACCAAAAGTCATAGAAGAGAGACTGGTTAGTGTTTGTTTTCATTCGATGTCTAAGTGAATGAACGTAGGGTGTTTTGGTTTCTTTGGCTTGAGAGTGAGGAATCATAAAATGTCTGGGAAGGATTTAGGAATATTGTGAGGAAATGTAAATAATTCTGATGGCAATGAGGAGATTAGAGAAGTAGAAGTTGTCAGACTGGAAATCTTCCAAAGGAAAATGGCTTTTGTAAAGCTCAAGATACACTGCAGTTTGCTTACCTGATGTGGTTTATTTGTGGCTTGGTGGATTTGGGGGCAGACAGTTTTCTTCAGCCTGAATCTGTAGCGTTGCCTTTGTTACTTTTTTTTTTCAGTATCACACTATGTAGGCTATGATTACGTTCACTGAAATTCTGCAGATCTTTTACTTTTTTTCTAATATACAGTTTTTGTTGTTACCAGAACTGATAGGATAACACATTTGCAAGGAATTTGTTGTTCTTATTCTGTCCTGCTGTTTTAAAAACACATCTATGGGGACAAATCCACTGCATAGGCTTTGGAGACAGCTAGAGCTGATAGCTGTTTAGGTAGGTTAGGTTTTGCCTTCCTTTGTCTTCAGCCTTGACAGTGATCCAGTGCATGTATTTGCCAACTCCATTAGTGTCCTGAGTAATGTAAAATGATGAGTTTGTGATATTTACTTCATGTGAGTAATACCTGGCATAGATATTAAGCAGGGGAACAACTGCTTGTATGCTATGACTTCTAAAAATGACTTTGTACTGGTTGTGTGTTTTTGTTTCGTTCTGTGTAGTCTCCCATTGATCAGCTACTAGTTCATTGCTGATATAATGAAACGTGCAAAGTAGACTGGTAGACTGTAGTGAATACTGAAGATTTATATTACAGAATTGTTGGGGTTGTTTTTAGTTTGGAAATGTGCAAGTCTTCTATGTGAAAGAGTGCTGTTAAGATAAAGGGAGAAATTGTTAGCTGTTTTGCAGTTAGTCAAGAAGTATTTACTTCTGTTAAACATTTGGGCCCTGATTTTTCAACTGTGTGCCCAACTGTTCATGTTTGAACACATTGGGAAGGAGGAAAATGAGAAGCCATAGCTGCTGCTGCTTTTTTGTTTTAAGGGCTAAATTTTTCTTCTCCAAGATGGTATAATTTATGGGTACATGAGGATAGACAATCCCTCTACTGTAACGTCTGCCTAGTGAGTTTGAGGTACATAGAGATGTTTAGGAACAGCACTTACTGCTATTGTTTGTTATTAAGTGAATGGCTGAGCTGCACTGCAGTAGTATGTACATTCAGAAAACTGGAAACACAAAGAGATCTCAGGCTTAAGTTAATTCTAACAGTAGATTCTTAGTTGATCTTCTAAGACTAAGTAATTCTTTCCCCTTGCACAGCAGTGTGCAAGCAGGGAAGTCTTAGGGTTAAGTGAGTATTTGTAGGTGTTTAGCTGGAAGCTGCTGTCCCTACAGGCAATGCATATCAACAGAGTATATAAGCATGTGTAATTTTTCAGTGAAAAATAAAACTTCCTTGAAAAGCTTAACATAATTTATTTTGCTTCAATTTTCAAATGAGATGGCACTTTCACAGAAACATCTGCACTGCTTCACTTGAAGATGGTGACTTTTTAAACTGCTCAAAGTTGTCACTTGTCTAAGCCCTAAGCTGCTCAGTTGGTTTGAGGGAGGGAATGCTGAACACCTAAATGTTTGGATTGATAATTGTTCCTTGATTTTTCTTTTGTTTTGCTGTTACTAGCTTGACTTAAAAGTAAGACTAAGCTTGATACTCTAAACATATTGCACTTTTCTTCATACCCTGATCTTTTGAGGAACCTTTTTTTCATTGATTTGTGGATTTAGGGCAATGCAGAATAAGGTTTTTCAATAAATAGGATTAGCATCTAGGAAGGCAGAGTTGTAGGGGTATAGGTCATATATTGAGGATCAGTCGGCTCCACATTGTAAAACTCTTTGTTTTGCAGAATTTCTCCAGAAATGTTTAAGTCCAGCAGCATGAATATAGGTGTCTTCTTGGCTTAGGCAGGTATCTCTTCAGATTTCCTCAGCTTTCAGACTTAATGTACTCCTCAGGCAGGGTCATCTGGAAACTCTTTTTGTGTTGGTATAGAAACACTATCTTTTTCCAGCTTAAAAAAAAACCAAAAACCCTCTGTTTACTTGGCGTGCTTACAGTCTTGTCCATCTGTTAGTGGCACAGTGCCCACTCACAATATGGTGTACCAGTTTCAACTAGGCACAGGTGCCAACCAAAGATTGGTTTCATTTTCTGACACAAGATTTTTCTGATGGGAAACAGCATCGTATTAGGGGAATGTGCTTTGTTATACTGATTACTTCTGTTGGCATATGTGTCTCATATAATAATAATTAGCACTTATGCAGTGCTTTACATTTGCAAATCACTGTTAAAAAATTACTTGAAGGCATTTCTGAATGCTTTCATATCTATTTTTCAATCCTAGTTTACTACTGAGATTTCTGCAGTGAGGATATGGGGATTATTTGTGCACGCTGAACAAGGAACAAGCACAAGATAATACATTTCATAATTGAAATTATCTCTTTTAAGTTTAATCAGAAATTGATTAATTTTCATACTATCGCAGTTCTGTGTATGACTATTGACTTTTTGAGACTGATAAAGAAACTAAAGAAACTGACATTATGGTTTTGGGAGATATTGATACTTGTTCCTCTTCTTTTTGCTGTTGTATCTATGGAATTGGTTTTTGTTTACCATCTTTTACTGTCTTCGAGAGTTCATACTTAAGCTTGGCTACACCATACATGCTGAGACATTGCTGGCATCTGAGGCTTGGAATGTTCACGAGAAGACAAGTCTGTTTCTGTACAGCTTTGAATGCGTGCCTGAATGGCATTCAATTATCATTTTTTGCCCAGGATCGTTCCATAAGTTTGTCAAATGAATTCTGAGTTCTGCTTAATACATTTCCTCATCATTGTAGCCTGGCAGCACTTTGAGACTTTAAAATTCAAATGATGGAATGTTCTGATTTAAAATATCTAATGAGAAAAGCTACATGAAGGAAAGACCCAATCCAGATTGTATCTTTCCATTTTTCATGGTGACCTAGAGTCTTGGAGTAGTTTTATAACTGTTACTTGTATCTGTTCTGTAATAATTTCATCCAGCCCCTATGTTTTCTGGCTTATTTCACACTCTTTCCAGTGGAATTGTCATGCCTTCCTGAAAGCAAGATTTGCTTTTATTCGGGTTTGCTTTTTACTCTCCAAGTCAGAAATTATACTTAATTTTTTCTAAGGGGCCAATATATGTCTTTGGAAAACAATTACCATATTCTTTGATGTTTTGGAGACTCATCTAGAAAATATTACATCTGGGTTGTTTTTTTTTCTGGACAATTTTGACCAGTCAGCTTTGATTCCTTAGCTCTTTTTTTCCTCTCCATTTTCCTCTTTAGTGGTAGGCATGTAGACATGGTGAGGTTTTATTTTATTTTAATTCCAAGCTTCTGGAATCTCCTGTTTTACATGATCTCCCAGAGGTAACAGTTGAGATTACTCTGTGTTGGAGTAAAGTTAATCAATAGCTATAATTTAAAGCAGATTATTTTCTCTATAAATTCTATGTCTTGTAGTTCACTGCTTTGCTTCTGTTCTTGCTTCCTTACTGTTGATGTTGTGAAAGTCATCTGATTGCAACTCTTCTGACCTCTTCGTGAAAAATGGAGCAAAAAGGCACAGGACACTTCTGTTTTCTTGGCATTGTCCCCCATTTTCTCTCTCACCACGTACTGGAATAACTGTTTGCTTGCTGCCTTTCTTACTAAAGTATCTATGGAATTCTGTTGTTGCTCTTTACATACATTGTCTTTTCTCATTTTGTGATGTGGCCTTTATGAATTTAATGCTTTATTGGTGTGCTGTTGTTACACTTGTCCTTGATAATTTGACCTTTCTTTTCTCCCTGTTGCTTCTTACTCTTAATCATCAAAGCATTTGTGAATTGCTGAGTTGATCTCTTGCTGTATATACTTTCTACCATGCTCCATGTTAACATGATCTGTATTTGTGCACTGATTACTGCTTCGCTTCCCTGGGAAGTGCTCAAATGTCCCAGCTTCTCTCCAATTTAATTCTTGGAAGAAGAAATCTCCCACCTGAAGTAATTATGCTTCAGCAAACTCTTTGAAATCCAATGGCTTTACTCTTCTCTCTTTTACACTTACTAGGAAGACTGATTGTTATTTTGTCCTCACAGTCAATTAGCTTGCCTTCTCTCTTCACACTCTGCCAGCTACTTTCTTTCTACATTTGAAACAAGCAAATTTCAAAAACTGGATGGACAGTTGCAAGCGATCTGAAGACTTTAAAGATCTTCAAGGGATATATTTAGGATGGATACCTTTTATTGTTAGCAATGCTTATAGAGAGAATTTTGAAGCCTTGTTCTCCATGAATTGCATGCATACATGCAACCCTGAAACCTCTCAGTTCTATGCATTTGATGTCAGTTGGGATCTCCTCATTGCGTTTTTCGTTCTTGTCACTACGACTTTTCTTCAGCCGTTATATATTTTGTATTTCCATGTTTTCATAGAATCACAGAATGGCCTGGGTTGAAAAGGACCACATTGATCATCTAGTTTCAACCCCACTGCTATGTGCAGGGTCGCCAACCACTACACCAGGCTGCCCAGAGCCACATCCAGCCTGGCCTTGAATGCCTCTGGGGATGGGGCATCCACAACCTCCTTGGACAACCTGTTGCAGTGTGTCACCACCCTCTGTGTGAAAAACTCCCTCCTAATCTCTAACCTAAACCTCCCCTGTCTCAGTTTAAAACCATTCCCCCTTGTCCTATCACTGTCTACCCTCGCAAACAGTCTTTCCCCCTTCCTGTTTATATGCTCCTTTTAAGTACTGGAAGGCCACAATGAGGTCTCCTCGGAGCCTTCTCTTCTCCAAGCTAAACAAGCCCAGTTCCCTCAAGTTCCCTCAGTTTTGTTTTGTTATCATTGAGATATGTATGACTTCTTTCCTTTAGAAGGCTTTCTTTTCAATTAATGACATCTGCACCTCTGACGTATACTCTTACCTCAACTATAAGGACTTAATTTGAGGTGGAGATTGAAGAAACATATGCCCACTATATTTTATTGCAAAGATAGATCGTAAACATCTTAATATTCACTCAGTTTAAGCTTTTAAGTCTTAGGTAAGAAAGGAATGCTAGGAGCAACTTCAAAACTGGTTCTTCAAAACTTTTACTGCCTCCTGTAAAAGTACTCTGCCTCAAAATGTGACCAATATCAGTAGGTCCTTTTCACACTTGTAGTGATTGTATCTTACTCATCAACATCATCTGAGTTAGTATTCTAGTTTCACTTTATCATCAATGAAGAGCAATAGCTACTTCTCTGCACTTCAATTAAGTAGGTAACTAGATTCCTAAAGGGGTCTCTCTCTTTCATCCAATTAGAAACAACGCCTAGTGTTCTGTTATTTTGTTCTGTTCTATTCTCAGTTGTAGGTGCCTAATTCTGGTGAATTAGATCTTATTTCTGTCGTTTGTCATCTCCATAGAACATTATGACAGTTCTGTCTAAGTATTGAGGGTCAAACCTGCATTAACAGTAGCAAAGAACTACTCTAGCGATCAAGGAAAATATAATAAAAAAAGGGTTCACTCAATGAATATAGAGTTCAGCTTTGTTTCTTCACAGGCCAAATGAAAGGTAGATTCTTGTGTTGCCTGTAGAGCCCATGTTGCTTGAATCAAGAATATGTCTCTGAATAAGCTGAGTGCTTCCCTCTGTTGCTTGAACCTGTGGAGTAGAGATTGTGACAGATATGTTTTTATGTGAAGTACCCATGTACTGTGTGTGCAATAATACCTTGGCTGTAGTAAGGCTTATTGTTATATCAATCTCAGAAATGCCTGCCTGTAGTACCCAAAAGCAGCTACATGGTGCGGTCTTTAAAGACTCTCTCTTTGACTAGAAGCTGTAGTTACTCTTGATCTCTTAACCCCAGAGTTCCTCACCGTGCCATAAAACTGTTTCTCTGCTCAGGAGTTGGAATTATTGAGCTCTGTGGCATTCTGTGGTACTGCTAATGAAATGGCATGAAGCACTTGCTAAATGCAGCAGCCCTGGAAAAGCAGCTCATTGTGCCTTTGTAGATTAGACTGCTGGTGAAGGAGTTTGTGTGTGTGGTGCTGCTTCATGTGTAACCATTAGAAAGAATTTCATTTTCTTATGGTAGCTTGGAAGAGAGTAGCCAGTAATGTTAGAGTTGTAGCTAAGGAAGATAAATGGATCTAAGTCTTGGGAATTAACCTTTGCAGATGATAGATTGTGAAAACTATGTGAAGCTTCTGCCATTCTAATTAGTCTGGCTAAGACATCTAGCAAATGGGGAGATTTCTAATGTGTCTGAGAAGAGAAAATTACTGCAATAAATGGATGAATGCCAGCATGTTACAGGAGGCACCCCATGCTTTTCAAGTCTATGTAACCAGATTTTGACTAATAGAAAATATTGTGAGATTAAATGCTGATTTTCCTGTTATTCTTTGTGGGTTTTTTTAAATATTCTAATTTTAATTTTAATTTCTAACTTTAACTTTTAAATGTGTATACCTAATATTATGGCATGCTTTATTTTGACAGATAAGGAAGGACATAATTTTTCTGTATTCTGGGTGCTGGTGAGTGTTCTCCTAGGTGCAATAGCCATGCTGTGCAAAGAGCAAGGAATTACAATACTGGTAAGAATCCTCTTATTGACTGAATTTTGACCTCAGCATCTGTCAGGTGCAGTTGTAAAGCATACAAAGATGAATCTTCTCCACAACTAATCACATACATTTTTGTTCTCTTCAGCAAACTAGTGGTATTCTAGAAGAGCTATATTGATTGTGTCCTAGCCAATCTGTTGTAATTCATTTTATCTTTTGTAAGCAGTTTGCATGTACCTGTTAATTTCTTGAAAAAATTTGAAAGATTAGCAGTGTTAGTTTCACTATGCACCATGTTCATTGGCCTTGTTTTTGAATGTATAATTGTTGAGATAGAGTCTACAGGCCTCTCTTTGAAGGCTATGAACAAAGATGTAACTGTAGGAGAGCATTTTTAGAAGTTCCACCCTCTTGCTTTTCTTTAACATTCTAATTAGAAGTAGGATCATTGTTTATTTCTAATGCTGAATCTTTTCTTTCTGTTCCTTATTTAAGGAATTGCCTATGCAAACAGGTAGTTACTTTTCAAATTCGTTGTCCTCTAGCTTTCTATTACTCAAGTGAAGATGCTCCATTTTGAGGGATCCAGTAAGCCACCTGAAGTGCTGCACCTATGATTTATACCTTTTATGTAGTTGTATGTCTGTGTAAGTAAATCTAATTTGTAGCTTTAACTGACATAAAGCAACAGAATCAGAAGAGCTATTTTCAGCAAGGACCTTCTTGTCCTTCTTAGAAAAAATTGTAGAAGAAATCACTGAGAACATCTTCCTGTAGGATGTTATTTTCAGACAGACATTTGCAGGCTGATTTATTTTTTCAAAGTTATCTGTGAGGTGAACCTAAGAAGTACTCTTAAAACATTCTGTGATTATTTCTTCTAATGGTATAAGGTAACCCCATCCCTCTAGGGAAACTTGCATCCTCAACTCCCTTTTCTTCTCTGAAGTGCCTGTGTACCATTGCACACAGCCTGGGAAACAAACAAGAATTAGAGATCTGTGTGTGGTTGCAGGACCATGATCCTATTGTGATCACCAGGGCATGGTAGGACAGCTTGTATAACTAGAATGCTGTCATGGTCAGCTATGTACTCTTCAGGAAAGACAGACCAGCAAGGCGAGATGGTAGAGTTGCTTTTTATGTAAGTAAACAACAGGAATGTATTGAGATCTGCCTAAGGATGAGTGATGAATGGGCAAAGAGCTTATGGATGAGAACTGAGGAGCAGACTAACGTGGGTGACATCATGGTGGGTGTTTACTATAGGCTGTCTGATCAGGAGGAGGAAGTTCATGAGGCTTTCTACAGATAGCTGACATTGGCCTCACGAGTGCAGGTAGTGTTCTCATGGAGGATTTCAACAACCCTGATATTTTCTGGAAAAGGAACGTTGCCAGGTACACACACAGTCCAGAAGGTTCCTGCAGTGCTTGGAAGATAACTTTCTGGTGCAAGTGGTGGAGGAGGAGCCAGTGAGGATAGGTGTGCTGCTGAACCTTGTTCTTACAAACGTGGAGGAACTGTTTGGGAACGTAAAGGTTGGTGGCAGCCTTGGGTGGAGTGACCAGGAGACAGTGGAATTAGGGATTTTACATATAAGAAACAAAAGCAATAAGTAGGAATGCAACCTTGGACTTCAGGAGAGGCAACTTTGACCCCTTCAAGGACCTACTTGGAGGATTCGCATGAATTAGAGCATTGGAAGATAAGGGGCCCAGGAGAACTGGTTGACATTCAAGCACCACTCCTTCCAAGATGAAGATCTATGCATTCCTGAGAATAAGAAGTCAGGCAAAGGTGGCGGGAGACCCACATGGATGAGCAAAGGAGCTTATGGAAAAACTCAAATGGAAGAAGAAAGTCTATGGAATGTGGAAAAGGGGTCTGGCCACTTGGCAGGAATATAAGAACATAGTCAGGGCATGCAGGGATGCAACAAGGAAGGCCCACTCAGAATTAAGTTTGGCAAGGGAGGTCAAGAACAACAAGAAAGGCTTCTTTAAGTATGTCAGTAGCAAAAGGAAGACTAGGGAAAATATGGGTCTGCTATTGAATGAGGTGGATGCCATGGTAACTGAGGACACTGAGAAGGCAGACATACTGAATGTCTTCTCTTGCTTCAGTCTCTGCTCCTTGGGAATCCTGGACCCTGGAGGTAAGAGAGAATCTGGGGAAAGGAAAACCCCTTTGATCAAGGAGGACATGGTCAGGGGTCATGTAGGGAAACCAGACTTATACAAATCCATGGACCCCAATGGAATGCACCCATGTGCTGAAGGAACTGGCAGAAATGATTGCCATACTGCTCTCTTATTATCTTTGAAAGGTCACAGAGAATTGAAGAGGTGCCTGAGGACTGGAGGAAAGCCAGTGTCTAGAAGGGCAAGAAGGAGGAACCAGGAAACTACAGACCAGCCAGCCTCTCCTCTGTCCCTGGGAAGGTGATGAAGCAGCTTATTTTGGATGTCATCTCCAAGGAAGTCGAAGAAAAGAAGATTATCAGCAGTAGTCAACATGGATTCACCAAGGGGAAATCATGCTTCACTAACCTGTTAGCCTTCTGTGATGTCATGACCAGCTGAGTGGATAGGGGAAGAGCAGTGCATGTTGTATATCTTGACTTCTGCAAGGCTTTTGACACTGTCTCCCAGCACATCCTTGCAGTTAAGCTTAGGAAGTGTGGGATAGATGAGTGAGCAGTGAGGTGAGTTGAGAACTGGATAACTGACAGAACTCACAGAACTCACAGAACTGACAGAGTGTTGTGATCGGTGGCACAGGGTCTAGTTGGAGCCCTGTAGCTAGTGGTGTTCCCTAGGGGTCAGTACTATGTCTGGTCTTGTTCAGCATCTTCATCAATGACTTGGATGAAGGGCAAGTTTACTGATGATACTAATCTGGGAGGAGTGGCTGACACACTAGAAGGCTGTGCTGCCATTCAGCAAGACCTAGACAAGATGGAGAACTGGGCATAGCTGATGAGGTTCAACAAGGGCAGGTGTGGAGTCCCACACCTGGGGAAGAATAACTGCAGACATTAGTACAGATTAGGGGCTGACCTGCTGCAGCGGAGCTCCTCAGAGAAGGGCCTGGGTGTTCTGGTGGACAGCATGTTAGCCATGAGCCAGCAGTGTGCCCTGGTGGCCAAGAAGGGCAATGGTATCCTGGGGTGCATTAAAAAGAGCATAGCCAGCAGGTTGAGGGAGGTTCTCATCCCCCTCTACTCTGCCCTGGTGAGGCCACATCTGGAGTACTGTGACCAGCTCTGGGCTCCTCAGTTCAAAAAAAAAAAAACAGAGAACTTCTGGGGGGAGTCCAGCAAAGGGCCACAAAGATGATTCAGGGCTTGGAGCATCACCTTTATGAAGAAAGGCAGAGAGACCTGAGACTGTTCAGCCTGGAAAAGAGAAGACTGGGAGGGGATTATATCAATATGTGTAAATATCTAACGGGCAGGAGTCAAGTGGATGGGGCCAGGCTTTTTGGTGGTGTCCAGCAACAGGAGGAGGGGTAACAGGCAACCTGGAACAGATGAAGTTCCACCTGAATACAAGCAAAAACTTTACTTTGAGGGTGACAGAGCACTGGAACAGGCTCCCCAGAGAGGCTGTGGAGTCTTATTCTCTTGAGATATTCAAAACCTGCCTCGACGCTTTTCTGTGTAACTTACTCTAGGAAACCCATTTTAGCAGGGGGGTTGGACTAGATGATCCAGAGGTCCCTTCCAATCCCTATGACTTGTGATTCTGTAATTATTTGAGCTAGAAGACATAATTTTTATTTGATTTGGATTTTTTATTCATTTGCTAGGATTTATTTGCATTGCTAAGATGATGGTATGTATTCTTGTGTTGAGGGAGAAGGGTCAAAGGGATGAAAGGATAAATCATATATTAAAAAGACTGTTTCTAGGCTGAATGTATTTTTCAGTGAGATTCTTACCTTGCTAATCTCCATGTAAGTGATACAAAAGCCTTGTAATTGCCAGCTGACCTCTCTATGTGAAACCATGCCACACTCCAGCCTATTTCCTCTCTTTTCCCTATGACGGTTACTCTTTGTTCTAACTCTTTCCTTGCCTGATACTATTTTTACTGACTTTTTTTTTCCATTTAGTTTGAGGTAATTTCCAAAGGTAATAGGATGTAGGCTAAGTATTCATGAAGTGTCATGGTTTGTGATTGCTTGGACATTGAAGTTGTACTTTACCAGTGACCTCAACAGAATTACCTCATTGACCTTGAAAGAATTACCCGTGTATCTATTTTGTGCATATTCTACCCAAGGAAACAAACAAGTACAGTCCTGCAGAGCACTGCATATGCTTTAGCTTTATGTGTAGTTGCTGATGTCATATAGAACTTCTCATTTTTTTTCAGCAACTTCCACTGTGTGTGTTGATGTAGTTGCAAAAAAAGCAAGCCTGATAAAATCTCTGAGCCTTTGGTTGTTGTGACAGTCGATGTATCTTTATAGTATTTTTGAAAGCTGGAAGTCAAAAGATACCATGCTGCTCAACAAGTGTGTGTGTGTGTGTATAAAAGACTTAAAGGAACTTCCCCTTAATAGAAGCCATACCTTTTGACTGTTGTGTTTACACTGCAGAATGTTTGGGAAAGCAGTCTGAGAACAGATAAGTAGTTTAAAACTGTTGTAACCATATGGGGCATAGTTTGCTGGTACATGGTATCCCTGCAGCATTATTGGAGGAGCATTTCCATTACAGTAGTGTGATGTTCTATTCATCTGAGCTCAGGTTCTTAATTTCTCATTCTGCCATCATTATTAGCAACATATCTGTTATCCACTTGTTTGGAATCAGGATTAAGATGTAAAATGTAGAAGTGGAATATAAGATGTATTTTTTTTAAATTGGTTTTTGGGTAGCTATGTCATCTTACTTTTTATTTACTTTTTTTTTAACCTTTTTTGTTGTTGCTTAGGGTTTGAATGCAGTGTTTGATGCGCTGGTGATTAACAAGCTGAATATTTTGGAGTTCATTCAAAAATTACTACGTAAGGACAAGTCATTGGAGGTGAGTCCTTAGAGGTTTTGTTCCTTCTTGCTCATCAATCATGTATCTCTCTCTTTTGGTACAACTTCTGTCAGTTTTGTTGTTGCTGAGAATTAAAGAAAAATGAGAGATTTTCAGCCAGCTAAGTAAGTCAATAGTGCAGTTAAATCTTTGCAGCAATGTGAATGGAATAACATTAGAAATGCAGTGAAGACAAAAGGCCTTTCCACAAGTTCTCTCAGCAGTGTCTTAAAACTGGTGTGGATGAGCTGCCTGATGCTACAAGTTCTGCAGAAGCAATAGAACTCTTGAAGTGGTTGTTAAACACAGCTTAGTCAGCGTAGGTTGAGCTATTTATTCTGATCCATGAGGTGCTTAAATAGACATTAGAAAAATAACGTAAAAATATTATGATGTCCCATTTCCCAACCCCACTAAAATATTGTACTCTTTTCTTTAGAATATGAACTACCAAATAGGAGACAGTTAGTAGTGGATTGGGGATTTGAAATTAGAACTATTCAAGCTCTGATAGATACTAAGGATAAATATCTACTTCTGTTGATACTGCTTTATCTAGTATCGGATCAAATGGAATTTAACACCTATTATTTGGTGTGGGATCTTAATCATAAGCAAATCACAAAAACAGTCATCCTCAGGTTAGCAATTGATAGCAGCCAAATAGATCAACAGACTACTTGAACATCGCTACTGTTAAATAGCTGAATCATTTGCCTCTCCCACTCAAGCTTCAGCAAGGCAAAGGGAATGTATGTTCATTGGAATTTACATTGATTGGTAGTTTCACTGTAGAGAACTCTTGCTCATGTTTCTAAGCAGCACAAGTCCTCTGGGACTGTTAATTTGCTTCATGAAGTGTGGCAATGTTCCTGAGAAGCTTTGTAGGGGCATTGGTGAAAGTGGAATCTTCAGAACTGAAACAAAGCTTTGGGCAGGAATGGATGAGAGGTGCAGGAATATGTCAGGAAGCAAGAATGCTGAAGAATCGAGTTGTATAATGACAGTAATGTCAACCAGCATAAGAAAAGGAAGGAGTCTAGAGTTGTAGGGAACTAAAGCAGATCCAGCTCAAAATTAAAGTGATAGAAATGTGTAAGGGTCAAATGTTTTTGGAGAATTACTCCTTAAGCATGACCAGTTCAAAGCAATATACTTCTGTTTTGTGATCTTCAAGCAGTGCTGTCTGGGTGAGGAAAACATAGAATGCATCTTTTCTTTATCATCTTTACATAAAAGTAATTAATTTTAGCTCCTGCAACCTAAAAAAAATGTGTCCTGGTCTTTTCATTTAAGTGTACTTAAATTTCATTTGTTTTGTCTTGTTGAAAGGAAGGTCGTACATTTTTAATTGCACACGTTTTTTGCCCTCTTGATTTGAGAGACTGCTTTCAGTTTGATGCCGGATTTCAGTAAACTCTAAATCAAAGTCAATAAGACATGTGATAACACTTCTCCCACTTCTAAAATCCTGCTTACTAAGAGATTTTGTGGTTTGTGAAGTGTGGCCTTTAGGAAGCTGCACGTGCCGTTAAATGAAATTAAGCCTGGGATTAGACTTCTTGTGTAATTACTTTGTAAGAAGACATATAAATTGCCACAATGCAGTTTTCCTTCACGGCACAATTTTGTTACAAAAAAAAAGTATTTAGCAATCATTTGCTTGAAATCCTCGTAATGACTTTTGTTACTGAGATGTGCAAATTGGAAATAGCCGTTTGAGCACAAAGGCTAGCTTATGTAAATTCACCATTATAAACTTATTTCTTTATGCATTTAACTAAATATTTTATGATGATTCCACTGTCAGCTACAAATATTAAAACCTCATCTGAATATTTCTTTTAAACTTAACTTTTCCATCATTTTAGAGAATAAATACCTTCAGCCAGGACACTGTTAGATCTCTTGCTCAGTAAGACTTTTCTTTTCATAGTCTTCAGAAAAAGATAGTTTTGATTCATAAATAGTTATGGTGATGCTTACTAATCAGGGTTTCCAATCATAGATGGTAATAATCAGCATGCTAGCTCTTATGGAGGGCATAGAGAACAGATCATGTATAACCATCAGGTTTTTAAAGGGAATAGCATATTTAAAGTGTATCAGGCTAAAGGAGGAAGATATGAACAAAGGAAAGCTAATACTTCAGATCACATGACCACATTTCTCAGGATCCAGCCAACACTTTCATGTAAAAATCCACTGTTTATCAACGTTTTCATCTTCAGATATGTTCAACAGAGAGGGCATTGGTTCAGATCACCCCAAATTTTGGAGAAACTCTTGCCTTCAGTCTGCTTCTCTTAGGACTTACTGAGGCTGCTTAGATTAATTTCAACCATCAGGTTTTAGGCAGCTCTAAGGGAGTCCTACAGCGCTGTGACACAGGGAGTTAGAGAGACACTATAGTGAAGTTTGACATCTTTCTTGTAACTGCAAAAGTAAGACAAATGTCAATTAGTAACCTCTCTGAAATGGTGGCCAAAAGGATGTGAATATAGTAAGGAAAAGAAGAAAATAATTGTTTTTAAATGCTTTTTCTTTCTTTCTTTCCTGTAGAGTGCTGGTCTGCTAAGGAAGGGGCTGCTTTTCAGGATAACTCTTCTGATGTCTGGAGGGGCTAGTATACTTTATATACGCTGGAGGATTATGGGCACAGGGCCACCAGCTTTTACTGAAGTAGACAACCCAGCTTCATTTGCAGATAGTTTGTTTGTGAGAGTAAGTTATGATGCTGATTTATTTTTTTTCTTACATTCCTAGAACTTTTGTCTTGGTCATCTAATTAAATTTTCTTGTGTGTTTTAAAGAAACAAAATGGGCAATCTTTATGTTGTGAGATGTGTGATGAGTCACTTCCCTCGTGCTTTGTGATTTTCTGCCTTTTTTTTTTAAACCTACACCTTGAATATTCTTTGCATTCAATTTAGTATGCACTGCACACATTGAAATGTGTTTCCGTTTATTCACTACTTTTTTCATGCTTGCCAGCAGTTAGCTTTTGCTGCATTTCATTCTTTTTCCACATACTGTATTTGACTCTTCATCTGTTCCTTCACAATTGAAGAAAATAGCATAAAGTTCTGGTCTGATGCATTTGGAGTATGTTTTGGCTGTATACTTCTGACTGCATTAAGTCTGGGTTTGGAGATGAGGAATGATGGATATTGGTTTTTGACATTTCCTCCTGTTGTGAGAAATTCTTTCTACAAGTGGTTGTTGGTTGCACAGTTTAGAATTGTTTCCCTTCTCTAAATTGGAGAGCCTCATAGCTGTATTTAAAAAAGAAAAAAAAAAGTTAATTTCACAGTTGTAACATATATGATCTACAGCTGGATGCAGCCTAACAGAATTTAAGGCCTATTTTGTAAGAAATGTTTTGCAATAACAGAAATGGTAGAAAAGAACTAAAGTTTCTTCCCCTCACACTTAAGTTTAGTATCAAATAAATGTTTGTTTTCTTTTTGACTGACAGGCTATAAACTATAATTACTACTATTCGCTGAATGCATGGCTGCTGTTGTGTCCCTGGTGGCTGTGTTTTGATTGGTCAATGGGTTGCATACCCCTCATTAAATCCGTCAGCGACTGGAGGATAATTGCACTAGCAGCACTTTGGTTCTGCCTAATTGGCCTGATATGCCAAGCTCTGTGCTCGGAAGACAGCTATAAGAGAAGGTAAGAGACAGTGATGAATTTTAAATGTCTGGACAACTTGAGTACAGTATTATTTTGTTAAATTCAGTACTGATAATTTTAACAATTCAGTGGAACCAGTGTCTAGCAAATGCAGTTCAAATAAATATTTATAGCCGTCATTACAATTTTATCCCAATTTGGGCCCATCACTGTACACTGACTAGTGGGAAACACTTGGAGGGGGAAATATGGATGGCTGCTTTATTCTTCTCCTGAAATGGCACTGTAGGTGGTAAGAAGTAATCTGTGTTCAGAACAGAGCAGTGTGTTGTTGACATTACTTCTTCTAAGTCATCATCTCTTTTAATCCTCCCTCTTAATAATGAAAAGGAGAGATGTGCCTTGACAGGAGGTACAAATGCTAGTCACACAATTAATAAATAAAATACTGACCCATAGTAACTACTGAAGAAATAATTTGTACTTTACCAAAAGGAACTAAAAATATATTTATATTGTTAACTATGCTGTCTCACTTGAGGATTTCAGCTTAATTTTTGTTAGCTTTTGTCCGTTTCCGTGGATTTTGTTTAATTAATTCTCAGCTCCTTCACATTTTTCAACAGCTCAGTCACAATGAGATCATCCTGTTTTTCAAAGTACCGAATGTTTCCTTTTTCTTTCTGTGGTATTCTGTAATTTCATTTCTTTGCTTGCATCTCTTCAAAGACTAACCTTCCTTTCCTTCCCTTCCCTTTCCATACTCATTTGTAATTTGTACAATTGAAATCATTTTGGAGAGGAGTAGAATCTTGTAACAAGTGTCATCATACTCTCTAGAAAAAAACTCACTAAGCCAATATTGTGGAACCATTTTTTAGTAAAAAGTAAAAACCAAGTAGTGAAGGCCATGGACAATGGGGGGGGAAAAAAAAGACTAGCAGGTACCTAACTGTAGATTTGTTACAGTATAGAGATTTAGTTGCAATAAATTTGAGCACGCAACAACCATTCTGTGGCCTGAAACAGGTGTAGCATTCATTAATCCTTTGCAGGGTAAGGTACCTTGTCTCAGTTTTCTCAGTTGTCTAAGTTCTCTGTCTTCCATAGTTACCTGCTGAGGGTTGCTCATTCCTGATACAGATACCTAAAGCAAGGAAGATGAAATGCCTCTCTCCACTGACTGTGGAAGGAGTGTAGATGTAGACTGGTATGTGGTTAAACAGAATGGATTCTACTATTAATGCCTTTGTTAGGAAAAAAAACACTCTCAGTTGGAAACATATCTAAGTTATTTCTTCAAGCGACCTGTATTTTTTTTCCCTTCTTTACGGTCTTATTAGTTCCAAAACTAGACAGGTAGCTTTCATCATTAATTCTCTTACCTGTGTATTTTAAATAGAAATTACATAATTAATGTTTAATGGGACTATTTTCCAGTTTTGAAGCATGAGGTTTGCTTTTCTGGTAATTATAGCTAAGATTTTAAAAGTGCATAATAAAGCGAAGTGTCAATCTTATTGAAGCCTAATCTGACTTTTTATGTGGCTCCCAAATGCTGCTTTTGAATGCCCTGCTCCATATGCACTTTTTTCCCAATGTTTTTTAAAATAAACATTGTATGTTAAATGAAAAAGGTACTTTTATTAAGCTTTGTGGCTAATTTGATAACCTTGTTTCTTGTTTGCAGAATTCTTACGCTGGGACTTGGATTTCTTATTATCCCTTTTCTTCCTGCAAGCAACCTGTTCTTCCGTGTAGGATTTGTTGTTGCAGAGAGAGTCATCTACCTCCCCAGTATTGGCTATTGCATTCTGTTTACATATGGATTTAGTCTCTTGAGTAAGCAAGCCAAGAAAAAGGTACCATCAAAACAGTCAGTAAGGCTGATGATGAAGTGCTTCCGTGGAGTGATTTGATTCTTAACTTGTCTCTCTTTCGTTAAGAAAATTCTTGCTGTGGCAGTACTTGGAATCTTACTGATGAATGTTATGCGCTGTGCACTCCGCAGCAGTCAGTGGAGGTCAGAAGAGCAGCTTTTTAGGAGCGCGCTGTCTGTATGCCCTCTCAATGCAAAAGTAAGTCAGCTGTGTACTTTTAACCTTTTTTTTTTTCCTTTGTAAGTGTTTTTTAAAGATGCTTTGAATTTTGGAATGAAGGCGGTCTTATGTGTAGTCAGTGTATTGTGGTACAGTAGACCTCACAGTTTTCACTGGGGCGGGAGTGTGACATTGACTTATCAGACACCTTAAATGATGGTATTAACTCAGTTGAAATAGCAGACAGTGCAAATTACAGTTAAGTATTATTTTGAGTTGTAATTCAGAACTTGGGGGATGGGGATGGGGAAGGAGAGGAGAAAGGGTAATATACTTCAGGAAAGGGCATCCAGTCAAATCACGCGCTAATAAAATCTCTTAAAAGAATTTATTGTACTATTGCAGGTTATTACAACAAAATATCAGAGAGAATTTAAGTTGCAGAGTTCTCACCTGAATAGTTTAATACTGTGATTTTAGAATCCTTCCAGTGGTATATACAGCCAATATGGCTAAGGCAGAAAGAAACATATTATCTGTGTATCTGCAAGACAGAGAGGAAGATCTTTGCTCCTACTTCCTCTCTTTTACAGTGGCTGAATGAGCTGAATGAGCTAGGCTTCAGACACAGGCATTAAGGAAAACTGCAATATTCCTTTCAAGACTTAGTGAGAGAAAAAGGCAGAGATGGGATTGATGTTTCATTGCACTGAATGAACATCAGTGTTTGGCATAGTAGACTGAATCTAGCCTGCCTGCAGAGGTGAGCTCTGCAGCAGTTCTTAAATATCTGAGACTGGGATCTGTTGGACTATATCACAGAGCCCTGACGTTGTCTGAATTTTAGGAGAGACTGTCTTCAGTAAGCCTGGGAATGGGAATCCACAGCTTGTTAGCAACAACACATGGATGTTTTGCAAAATTAGATTTCTGTAGTCTAAAGTTGTATATAGAAAATACAGATCAAGATACAGAATTTGAACAGATACCTGTGAATGCTCAACTTTGTGAAGAGTGACAAATTTAGCATCTACTGGAATACAAATATGCAGCAGTGATCTCTTAAAAAGCACTGATGGTCAATATTTACAACGTAGTTATGTCTTTCAACAATTTTGGATTTCAATACATAGGAAAAGAGCTATTGTATTTTACTGTGGCAGTGATAAGTAACCATCTCCTTTTCAATGATGACCTCAGTATATCTTGTCTACTGAATGACAAGTATGTACTCTAAATGGAGCAAATGCAGTCTGCTTTTTTGTGTGCAGTTCTATCCATCTGCTATGGTAAGAGTGCTTTAGACAGATCTACACTCTTTGCCTCTGCTCCAAGGCCCTTGGCCACCAGCCATGTCTGGCTGGGAAGCTGTGTAGCTGTGTTCTCACAGTGCTGTGCTTGAGCCGATAAGCTGTGTGCAAGCTACTGAACTAATGCAACTGGTTCAAAGCCAGCAAGTGTACAGGGAAAACGAGCTTGTGTTTATCAACACTAGGCTACGTAGACATGCCTGGGCTGTATTGATACTAGTGATAGCTTGCACAAATAGCGAGCATGAGGATGTGAACAGAGAGGTTTTTATTCTTTAAGAAGGCATTCCAGCCTTCTTTAATAAGTAACTTTGAAATTGCAGTATTAGGGAACCTGACTAGCCAAGAACAATAGAGAGCCCATTTGTAAGAGCCATCATAATGGATTAGCTACATATAGTCAACTTTGGCGAAGATAAATGTAAAAATTGGAACTGGGTTCTATTTTAGTCTCCTGTTGTTGTCAAGAAATTGCGGGCTTCCTTTAAAACTAGTTCCACAGGACTTTTCATTGGCCCCTTTATTTCAGTGGGAGGATGATTCAGACCAAAAGATGGAATGCAGATGATAACATTTTTGTTATTTTTCTCGGAACATCTTTGATTTGTGTAAAGTGGTCATGCTTTAATTCCATTTTGTAGCAGGGTTCCAAAATCTCCACGTGTCTCCCAAATACCAGCAAGAACTGCAGTTTTTGTGGTACAGCTCTTCTCAATTTCAAATTATCTGTATGTGAGCAGTGTAAGGTAAATTTAATGTAATTCTAATAAGTAGTTACAATAGTGCCTTCTTTAGTTTCAGACTCATTCTTTGAACATCTCTCTTAGACGAAGGTGTGGAAACTGTGGTAAATCAAATTCTCTGGCATAGTTGCAAATCTACCCCCTTGAGTGATGGATATATCTGGCTCAAGGCGCAATTAAGGATCAACTTTGATAAATGTGGCCCAGTAATTTTGAAATGTATTGGAAGTAATCGGGTACCATAATGAGGATACAAAGATTTTTGACTTATTTTTAAGTTCACAATACAGAAAAGTATATGTTATCTATTTTAAATGTATGTAACCATGTGCATTTATTTATTTGCGAGAAAGAGAAAGAAGGATGTTATAGCTATGTCCAGGAGTTTGTCACTCTTGCTTGGGCCTGTATTTAAGTTGGGTTGAAAGATTCGTAGGCTGAAGCAGTATGCATTTGGCAGTATTTTGCCTAGACGAGCAGAAGGTGCCTGTATATATATTCAGTATCATCACATTTTTTCATACAGTATAGATTCATTGAATTCCTAGAGCTCAGTGGTGGCATGCACTAGTGTGAGTTAGAACCAGGCCAGTCTTGTCTCTACTAAAGCGAACTTTATAAACGGTTACATAAACTCTTTTCTGATGGTGCCATGTTACAGGTAGTTTATAAATTTCAAATAATTCAGTGCTAGTAGCTTAAGAAAGACTCAGTGGATTTAAATTAGTCTTTTCATTGATGCCAGTGTGTTGCAAGTTAATCCAGAAGTGCTTTGTTGAAGAACTAGAATATCCGATTACAGGCTATGATAAAACCCTAACTGCAGTTTGACCGTATCAAGTTACTGGCTTGGTATTCATCCCCTTAGGTTTAGACATCTACATCTGAGCGAGTCAGGTTCCCTTTTATACCTGGAGAGGAGAAACTGTCCCTTTTATCACGTGGTTTATCATCACCTTGAACTACATGACTGATGCAGGGCAGAAGGACTGCACCCTGTTTTGTGTATTTCTCTCCACTGGTTATGAAAGAAGGTCTCAGAACTACCTCAGTTGTGTATACATAAGGTTGTGAGATTTTGCCCTTGTCCTAGTGCCATTTATTATTTCTAGACATCATTGTACTGCTCCTCACCCTCTGAGGTTGTTATACGCTGTTCCCTTTCAATTTTAAAGAATATTGCTGTCCTAAAGATGCTCATCTCGTTGGTGTTTTCTGCAGTAAGTTACTGTTCAAAATGCCAAGTTGCTGCTTCTTGTTTTTTAGCAAAGCCGCGAATCAGAATCCAAAAATAGACAAAGCCTATTTTCAATGACTTCTTCTAATTGATTATATAAATAAAGGTGCAATAATATAATGAAATATATGGAAAATAGCGACCACAGTGACTGACCATTTTTTTCTTAGATTTTGGAATAACTTAATTTAAATGATTGTAAATTGTTAACAGTCTGTACATAATCTGTACATTCTCTTTGCTACTAGGTTTTTTTTCCCCTTTACAGCGTGTAATTTAATAAACTTGTTTTCCTTTTTTTTTTTTTTTTTAAACCACTTATGTAGCAACAGTTCTGTAATACTTACCTAGTTGTGAGACTCTGAACAGAATGTGCTGCTAACCTGCCTTGAGATACTAAGGGTGGTGAGCATAGGAAGTTCCGGACCAATATACGAAGGAACTTCTTCACAGTGAGGGTGACAGAGCACTGGAACAGGATGCCCAGAGAGGTTGTGGAGTCGTCTTCTCTGGAGATATTCAAGTCCTGCCTGTACGCCTACCTGTGCAGCCTGCTGTAGGGAGCCTGCTTTGCATGGGGGTTGGACTCAATGATCTCTGGAGGTCCCTTCCAGCCCCTGTGATTCTGTAATTCTGTAGCTTTGTTCCTGATGCTTCATGCAAACTGTTACTATCACAGGTACAAGTTTATCAAAGACAATCTATTCTCATACTGAAAATGAACAACAGATTTTTTTTAAGACTATTTTCTCTACTTTCTTAAAAAGCCTTGTAAAACGTATTTGTGACAGGACAAGATTTATTCCCATTTAAGGTTTTATGAAGTTGATCTAGAGAGAACCTCCTTTAGATATTGAAAATTCTATGCTAGCTACTAAAAGGGGATTATCTTCTGAAAAGGATACCTTAAATGCTGTAGGCTGTATTTTTAGAGGTTAACTGGTGTTTTGTTGCATGGATAACGTTTTAGATGTCAGGTGCTTTGTATACGAGTACAGTAATGCAGAAGAACCCTTAGAAGATATTAGCTGTACAAACAAAATGGGAAGATCAAAAAAAGAAAGAAAGAAAGCACTGTTTTATTTAGAAAACAGAATTTCTGTAGCAGAGGAAAGAGAAGAGTGTTTGATGGAAGAAACTGGCATTGAACAGAAGCATCTGCGTGTTTCTGTACAAATTTTGACATCTCTGTGCTGCTTCCATCCTTTTCAGCAAATGTTCGTACTTGTTGGAAAGGTGATTATAAGCAGTGAGGAAGAGAGAATAAAATAGTCAATAATCAGTGCTCCAGCTGAGCACTACATGCATTTCCTAGATGATACTACATTTCAATTTCTTCCTATACTGGCTTGAGGCAGGAAATAGGGCAGGGGTGGAACAAGAAATTGGTTTGACATTAACGATGATTTTGTACAGGGAAAATGTGTTCTCTTTTCTTTTTTTTCTTCCTCATTTTAATGTGTGTGTACATTTAAACACTTGAGGAAGAGTTCAAGCACCATGTGTGTCTAACAATAATATACGATGCTTTTATCTTTTTTTAATGACATCTTAGACCCATTGAGGTATTGAGGGCAGACAAACACAGAGCCTAGTGCTAGGCCACGATGCCATGGTTATGTTAACTTTAAACATGGGATGTCTGTTGAAATCAACTAGCTTTTCTCATGGGGTATTTTTAGTATATTGCTCTTTCTTAATGGCCCTTGCTGCAGAGAATGCTGTGTTGTTATGCATCTCTGAGAAACGTTCATTTTAGAACTATTACTGTAATGTAATTACCTGTTTAAGTTTGATAAAGGAGCAAGTGGGCCTAATGTAATATGTCATTTTCAGTTAATACCTATCTTTAGTGCTCATTTAGTAATGAAATGGTATGCCTGTTCTTAAATGTTTCATCGGGAAAGGAAAATCCTCTCCCAGTTTGGCATGGGTGGTATCTGTTAAAGCCAATGAACCACGTTTCTGGAGATTAAATTTAAAGCTTCACACTGACCTGCCACTTTTAAAAGCCAGATTCTTCCCACCTGTGGGTATGTGGGAAGTGACTGTCCCTGTGTTGTATAGGTAGGGATTGTAGGAGAGATCAGGGAGAACTACAGCCCTGTGCTTAGCAGAGGGCATACAGGTTGTTTGTAAACCTGGTTGAGGAGAGTAGGGCAAAAGGCTGATCTTGATGTCTCTCTAATTCCCAGAGAAGTGAGAGACGTGACTGTATAACTAGAATAACCTGCATGCATTCTGTATGCATAGAAACAATTCCTGATTCTGTTCTTAAGATAAAGATTTTATTGCATGTTTACCCCCTGTAAATTAGCTTGGCAGCTGTTTTGTTGTTGGAAGTTTATTGTAGGCTGAGGGTTTCCTTTGGTTTGCTTACTGTAATTTTTCTTCTCTTACTTTCTTCCCTATCACCATTTGGAGAGGAGCTAAGGTTACAATTTCTCCTGAGGGGAAGTGGGAAACATATACAACAAGGAACTCTTAATATTCTGGAAAATTGTGTAGAAACATTGTTCCTTTCACACAGAAACTCTATCTGAGGTCAGATGAAATGCATGGAGAGGAAAAAAAGATTGTTTTAATAAACAGTAGTTTATTTAAATAGCTTTGTTATCAGTTTTAGTGCTGTAATAGATCATTCTAACTCAGGTCACAAAACATATGTGTGTATGTGTGTACACCTAATATTTTGTTTGACATTCTGACTTGAAAGAATTGATATCTTTTGGGTTTCTATAAGATAAGCAATTCTATTTACATGAGAAGAATATGCTTTTCGCTGCTCTTTTAGATAGAAATGGACCGTAAGGAGTTCCACACTGTAAGAAACTGAGGCAAAAATAGAGTCTGAAAGTGAAATGCTGACTGACTCCTAACACAAGACAACTGAAACATATGTTTCTAAGACTGAGTGGGTGGTATACACAGTTGTGTTTTTTTCTTATATGCTCTGTCTTCAGTCTTTAATCGGATTCCTTCTTGCAGTAATGCTTATGACGTCTTCAGAATGCACAGTGTGAAGAAAAAGACATTTGTAAAACTTTAGAGAAAGAAATTGAACCTGGTTAGTATAGCCTTAGTTTGCTTCCCTTATTTTTTTCTGTTTTGCTAAAAGTTATCTTTTATCTGGAAGCACAGCAGAGTTTAATAACCTAATTATCTCTGAATAGATTTTGAGTCTGTAAACTTCAGTGCATATATAATCAAAACAATCCAGTTTGCTAAGAATGCTGTCATAGTGTGCCGAAAAATTTCTTGAAGAGATGCAAATAACGCTCAGTCCTGGGCAACGTTTTTAGGGTGTATTATTTTACTTTGATGACCCCTTTGAAAGCTGTGCTATTTTTTTAATCACAGTGAAGTGACTTTTATAAATGGCTATGCCCTGATATAACCGTACCATCCTGTACCAGCTTGTTAGGAGTAGGCCTTGTCATATTTTTCCTGAATGTATGAAGGAAATGTCTGAATATTTTTTTTTTTTTTCCTTGGAAGCTTTGCTAGAGCTGCTTTTATGAGATGCTGAATCTCTGTGCTGTTTTATATCTTACAGCCTGAGGAGCTGCTTCTGTGAATGCTTAGTAAGCCTTATAGCATTTTTACTATCTTTAAAACCAATGAAACTACTTTTTCACTTATTTTAGAAAGCATGAAATATGTTTTTAACTTCATTTTTTGGTGGCATGGTACTGTATAGTCACAGTCATGTAGAGGTGGTATTCAACAACTAAATGCTATAACAGTTGAGTTCGAACATAATTCTGTGTGCTGGATCAATGGGACCCAGGTGTTGTGCCAAACACAATGAGAATTTAAACTTTGATGGACACGTAAGACAGAAATCCTTTTCTGAATGTTTAGGGTGAATTAGAGCTATCTAAATTTATTACAAACCTATCGTTATGTATTTCAATCAAAATAATTTTTGCATAGTGTTTTTTAAAGAGATTTAAATCAGATTTTCGTGGTACGGAAATAATTACATTGTATAAGTTTGTTTTAGATGTGGCATATACGTTTTGATTTCAAATAGGAAGGTAATTTAAAGCATGAATTCTGATCAAGTTGCAGAGAAGTCTGTTTTCAGCAGTTGGTGTTCACAATATTTTTTTTCTAAACTTGAATATTCCTTTGACCAGGTAATGTCATTTTCTGGCAGTAGGCTTCAAACAGGATTTGAAATGTCTTCCCGCTCAGATTTATCCTGAAATTCCTATCTAATCCTTACCATAAATCCAAATGATAGGGATCTTTTCTTAGTAGTTATCCCAAAACTTCAGACCTTTCCCTTATTTTCAACTGTGTGTAACAGGCAAGGTTTCCAACATATTGTCTTGGTTTGTTGGTTGGTTCGTTTGTTTGTTTCAGAAATGCTGTTTGATATGCATTATTAAAGTGAAGCAAAAATAGTTGGGTCTTTTGAGAGGTGAGAAATAGTTGTTTCTCAGTTTATATCAAATTTCTCCTGGCTTACGCTGAAGTGAAAGCAAAGTTTAATCAATACTTAGTGTTGTAGTTTATCTTCTGCAGTGGTGGATTTGAATGAGTCAGACTTATTCATCTGACAAATAATAGAAATGAAGGGTAAGAGGTCTCCATATAAAGAGTCTTACGGACAGCGCGATGACCTCATTTACAATATCAGGAAGTGAATAATCTTTCTAAACTAGCTAGAACAGGTAAGCCAATTTATTTATTCCTAAGATTTTGGTTTTCACAGCTTTCATTCCATGTATTGTCCAACCTGGAGAATCCACCTACCACAAAAAAATCAGCAGTTATTGACATAAATACTGACAGTATCTATTTGGAGTAATAATTTTTAGCAACACAAATCCACAGAATGTGTGACTGTGGAGCATCTGGTAAAATGTTCATCTGTGTTTTCAGGTACACTACAATGTTGGCAAAAACCTGGCTGACAAAGGAAATCAAAGTGCTGCAATCAAATACTACAGAGAAGCTGTAAGGTATGAAAAATTTGCTGCTTTATTGAACTATCCTGAAATTGCTTTAATGTTTAACCAGGAGAAAATGCTTTGGTATTCATTTTCATGCTCTGCAGAGATGAAGGGCTAACAATTTGCATACGGGAAAGTGTCTCATACATAATAATAATCTCTTAAATTTTAAATTTTAGGTTGAACCCTAAATACGTACATGCCATGAACAACCTCGGAAATATTCTGAAGGAAAGAAATGAGCTCCAGGAAGCAGAAGAGTTGCTGTCCTTAGCTGTACAAATACAGTACGTTCAGAACAATGCTAAGCAGTGTTTTTCACCAGCTGAGCAGAAATGGCATACAATGGGATCTTCTGTTCTGGACACTCGATTATCATCACTCTCTCTTTTTATTTTCTTTTTCCAATTTACGCAGACCTGATTTTGCTGCTGCGTGGATGAATCTGGGAATAGTACAGAACAGCTTGAGAAGGTTTGAAGAGGCAGAGCAAAGCTACTGGACAGCAATTAAACACAGAAAAAAATACCCAGATTGTTACTACAATTTAGGGCGGTTGGTAAGTATTTTTGAATTAATGATCACTATTAGAGTGGTTTGAATAAATGATCAGTATTAGAGTGGCTTGCATGCGCATATAATTCTACTGTATTTTTAAATGCTTATACTTATTTTAGTTTATTTGTTGTGTATGTACTTCAGAGTGATTTCCTATTTTCAGTGCTTTTCCTATAATTCCTTGCATATCACATCTGGTGATGCTACTTTTCCCTATAGAGATGTCTAAACAAATATGTAGATTGCGATCTTTTGTTTAAGAGATCATTTTAATAATTTCTCACTATTAGACTGTTTTACATAGGTACAGTTTGTTGTATGTTCCAATGGATTGTTAGGTAATAGAACCATGCGAAAAATAAAAAAGCTTAGATTCCTGGAAATATTTATATTAAATGTTTACTTATTCTCTTGTATAGATTTTTAAACTGCTTGCTGGTTTTCATCCCCTTCCTTTCTGGTATAAACATATTTGAAAACAAACCTGGCTACCAGAGAAAAAGCAGTATGGAACTGTAATGTTAATATATACCACTCTATCTTCTGTACTACCCTAGTGCTCTTTTTACATTTCTTATTTTTGTTTATAAGAGCAAGCTCTACTAGAATGATATGAGAAGGGCTAATAACTGTTTAGTACCTTTAGTCCATAATAGGAAAGTAAATCGGGGTGAAATTACTGGAGTTTTCTTTCTTTTTAGTATGCGGATTTGAATCGCCATATAGATGCATTGAATGCATGGAGAAATGCTACAGTTCTGAAACCAGAGCATAGTTTGGCTTGGAACAATATGATTATATTGCTTGATAACACAGGTATAAGCCCATTTGAATATTTTAATGAATAATTCAGTGTCTTGCTAAACTCAGAGTTCTGTCTGTATTTATCCAAAAGGAGTTCTGCTTTTTCTGCAGCTATCAAGATACTCTTCATAAATATTAGAATACCTTCTAACTCGCTGGTTTTAGAGCATCATTTAAAATCCAGCCCATAAATTGAATTTCTGATCCTTGTTGAAATGCTATCAGTGTGCAGGCATGTTCTTATTATGGACCAAACTTCAGAAGTTTGGAAGCTGTGTTTTTGTCCTTTTGAAAGTGTTATTTGTTGAAAGCAAAATGGA
Organism: Pavo muticus; assembly: GCA_016647715.1. Classification (NCBI taxonomy): domain Eukaryota; kingdom Metazoa; phylum Chordata; class Aves; order Galliformes; family Phasianidae; genus Pavo; species Pavo muticus. The sequence goes on along the minus strand of JACDJE010000293.1, from coordinate 1,006,070 downwards.
GGTTTTCTGTTATTTCCTTCTATAGGGCTTCGCATTTCTTTGTGTCTGAGATACCTGGTTTTCTTTAAAAATGCATGTAATCAGCTATTCATACAATACGTGTGCTTGCAGCATGAAGAGTAGCTAGTAAGGCTGTGCTAAAAGATGCTTTCTCTTTTTCCACGTGTGGGCTCCCAGGCAATCTAGCTCAAGCAGAGGCAGTCGGGAGAGAGGCCCTGGAGTTAATACCTAATGATCATTCCCTTATGTTTTCTCTGGCAAATGTACTGGGGAAATCACAAAAATATAAGGTAGGTAACTAGATCTTTCTCTGTTGTTTCATTTTTGTTGTTGTGGTTTTTCTTTTCTGTTTCTGTAGAAACTGAGGAGGTCACTGTGGACTGTGGGCCTAAATAATCAGGATTCAACACCCATTTGTGTCACAGAATTGTGATGTGATTCTGGCCTAAATTCATCCCACCTTATTTTTGATGCCTGTGTTTGGAACATTGTTGCCCTAAACTACATCACTGGTCAGTGAAGGGAATAGGCTCTTAAGCACACTAGAGGGCAGTTAGGAATTTATATTCCTTTGCTGTCTATGGAGAAAAACCCTTCTCTTTAAAGGCTTTGGTTCAGGGTCTAAAATTGGATGTGATATACTTGTCCTTGTGCTTTTTGTATGTAAAGGAAAGCAATATTTACCATTACTTGATATGAATTCTAACCTCTTTACCTCAGAAGCTATCTAAAATGAAGATATTACAGATTCTCTAATCCTGGATTGAAGATAGGATACCTGGTTAATCCCAGAATATTATGAGAAATTCATATACTGATCAAGACTTTTTCTTGGATACAATCGGCCAGCTAAGGGAGTGGTACTTCAAAATTAACTACTTATATTTACAAGTAGTGAATGTAATGCAGCTGGGGACAGAACTATTTTCCTAAAGGAAGTGTATGAGCGTATGAAGACTAAATCACATATAGCTAATATATTCATTTGTTTTAATGGACTCTGTAGGCACCAATGTATGTAAGCAATAACAAGTTTTTGGTAGTCTTGAGAATATGTCATTTACTGAACCATGACTTTTGGGGGTTTTGATGGCTTTTTGATATATTGTAATGTTAGTATTGCTGAAGGAACAGCCTCAGCATAAGAGAAGAAAGAAGATTTTATGATGTTAAACTTCTTAAAATCAATATATTTTTTTTCACCAATTACTGTGTCTGAATTCTGCAGTCATGTTCAACTGTAGAGTGATGACTTGTCCACATGTGAAGCCAGGGCCTGTGACAGCCCAACACTTGTGTGGTGTACAACAGCATCATCAACACAAAACTGTTGCTCTAGACTGGCTGTTTCATTTTTTGTATTTTCTATTATTCCTCTCTTTCTACCTTGAAGCTGTTATAAAATATATTTTCAGATTACTTTAACAAAGTTCTAGAAGAATACAAATTAACATCCAGAATGTATAAGAGATAACATTATGGAGGATTTAATTGCTAGTATTACTTAGATGAGTCATGAGTGTGAAAGAACAGAGGATTGTACAGTTATTTAGCAAGAGTAATATGCAGCCTGACAGAATAAAGAATGTTTATAATGAAGTAAGTAGAAGAAATATGTGGAAAAGTTGCTAGGAAACGTTCTCTGGCTGTAGAAGAAACAGGATTGTCTTAGTAGACTTAGAAAATTAAAAAGGAGGTAATGCTGGCCAGTTCTGAAAGGTCATTATGCTGCAGGGGAATGCATTGGACAAAGTGGGAATAGTTGTAGGGGAAAATAAAGCTTTCAAGCCAAGAATCCTGAATAAAGCAAAAGAGCCCAGGGAAGAAATCAGGGAGCCAGTGAGAGTTTTAATATTTCATTAGGGAGTAATAGGTTTGTGTAGAGCAAAAGATAAAGCCTAACTTGAGGTTGATGGGTTATAACAGGGAGAGCAAATTAAGGGAGTTCGAAAGTGGAATTAGTTAGAAAAGGAGATAATGACAGCAGCAGCTGTATTTTGCATGGCCTGGAAAAAGGAGATAGAGCATTGTTGGCTTTTTTTTTTTTTTTAAGTGGGAGAAAAAATGTTGATTAAAAAAGTATGGGAGATTGATTTCTTGCCCACCCCCTCAACATGTAGAAACAGAGAGAAAAGGATGGTTCTTTAAGGGTATTTATTGAGGTGGGAGGAGTGAGGAAGACGTGGGATAGAGGCTGTCAAGGTAATGGAGGTAACTGGCAGAGGGCTGCCTGGCTGCGTCTGTTTTGTTGTGTAACCTCAGGCATTTCATTTATTTACTTTTTATGTTTCTGTGTAAAAGTTGATGCTACACTGGCTCTGTTGCCATAAAGTAAGATTTGTTTTGGGTTGGGTTTTGTTGTTTTGATGTTTTCTTTATGGTTGGTAGGTTGGTTTGGGGTAGTTATTTTAAAAGGCACTGAGTCAAAAAGATTTTACTATGTTATCAGAGATTCCCTTCAAATGATTTGGACAACGTTTTCCTTCAGTTATAAGTGCATTTTGATTTTCAGCAGGAGATGGATTTCCCCCAAAAAAATCCTCCAACCCTTTCAGATTTGTTTGTATCTATTCGTGAATGATTTATCATTCCAGAAACAAAAGCACATAAAAGATGAGCTGTTTTGAAGTTGCTGTGTTCTGCTGTTAGTTTTTTTTAATTAACATCTGTTACACCAATACAGACTTCTCACTTAAATACTTGTTCTTGTTGCAATGGGCAATGAATCACGCTATCTTTAGTACTTTGAAACTATGTATGCTGTGTTTTTGTTATGCATACATCCACATTTTTTTTCTGTAAGAGGTACAACAAATTGGAAACATTCAGCTTTTTTTTTTTATATTTGAAATAAAGCCAGACTACAACTCTGTGCTGAGGGCTTGGCAGCAGATGGAATGCAGTGTGGTTTCCCAAAGCCTTCGCTATATGCAGTGTGCAAGTTTCTTGACGACGCTTAATTTAAAGATTTGGCAAGGCAGTGTAATTTGAAGTATCTCCGGATGTACTGGAATGTATATTTACTCTATAGATCTGCAATAATATGGAAGTGATGCACCTTCAATAGCCTTTAATCAGACAGTATGCTTCTACTAACTGCTGAGCAAAGCAGTGGCAATGAAAATGTTTTCAGTATGTGGTTGAAGATGTACGGTAATGAGAGTCAGCTCTGATCGTGTATTTCATTATATTTTCTGGGAAAACCTTGCACATATTGCCCTATCTTACTTCAGCAGTGAAAACAATAAGCCTTATCTACTTCTCCTTTGTGTAGGTGACAACATTTAGCCATAAAAGTGAATTAACTAGACAGCACATCTTTCAGACTGTTGTTACCTTGCTTGATGAAGAAAGCAGAGATTTACTTATTTACTTAACTAAAATACTAGAATTTGCAGTGGAAAAAATTACAAGCTGTAGGATTTCTGACTACTACATGCTTTCAAGGGCCATTCTGTTGTTGATGTATAGGTTTGTGTGGCTATATGTAAAAAGGTTATCTTGCAACACCACAAGATTTGCCAAAGGTTTGAGTATTGGGATGTTTCTCAGGTGACTCAATTAGAATCATAGAACAATTTTTTCACACAGAGAGTGGTGACACACTGGAACAGGTTGCCCGGGGATGTTGTGGATGCCCCATCCCTGGAAGCATTAAAAGCCAGGCCAGGCCGTATGGATGTGGCTCTGGGCAGCCTGGTCTAATGGTTGGCAACCCTGCACATAGCAGGGAGGTTGAAACTAGATGATCATCTTTGTCCTTTTCACCCAGGCCATTCTGTGATTCTGTAATTAACAATTTTGACTGGAAGGGACATCCAGAGTCATCCAGTCCAATCCGTGACCAAACCAGGGACAATGGCCAGTTGAGTCTTGAAACATCTTTAAAACCTCTCCAGGCAACACCTTCCAGTGCTTGACCACCCTCATGGTTTAAAACAAACAAACAAAAAAAAAAGGTGTTTCCTTTTGTCCGAATGAAATTTCCCTTAAATTTCCTTTGTCTCTTGTCCTGTTGTTACACACTTGTGAGAATAGTCTGGCTCCATTTCCTACGTGTTCTCTGCTCAGGTAGTTGTGGATAGCAATAAGGTCTCCCATTCATCTTCTCTTCTGAAGGGTGGAGGGAGCCAGAGAAGATGCTGAGTCCTGCACCTGGGGAGGAACAAATCCAAGCACCAGTACATGCTGTGGGCTACCCAGCTGGAAAGCAGTTCTGCAGAAAAGGACAGGGGGATCCTGGCGGACACCAAGTTGAGCATGAGTCAATAGCATGTCCCTGTGGCAAGGAAGGTTGAGAATGTCCTGGGCTGCATTAGGCAAAGTATTGCTAGCAAGTCAAGGGCAGTGAGACCCAGTGCTCAATACTTGGGTGGCCACACCTGAGTACTGTGTCCAGTGCTGGTCTCACCAATACAAGGGGGACATGAACATAGTGAAGAAAGTTTGACAAAAGGCTATGAAGATGATTAAGGGACTGGAACATCTCTAGTTCAAGGAAAGACTGAGAGAGCTGGAACTGCTCAACCCAGAGGAGAGAGGATTCAGGAGATCTCATCAATATCTATAAATACTTGAAGGGAGGGTGCACAGAGGATGGAGCCAGGCTCTTTTTGGTGGTGCCCTGTGCCAGGAGAACATGCAAGGACCATAAACTGGAGGACAGGAGGTTCCCTCTGAACACCAGGCAGTGCTTCCATGCTGTATGGGTGATAGAGAATTGGCACAGGTTGCCCACAGAGGCTGTGGGGTCTCCTCCTTGGAGTTCTCAAAAAGCCATCTGGCTGTGGGCCTGGGCACCCTGCTCTGAGTGGCTCTGCTGAAACAGGGGTTGGGCCAGAGGGACCAAGCAAGAGAGCCCTGCTAACTGCAAAGGTCGTATGGTTCCTGCCATTCTATTTCTCCATCCAGTCTAGATCTGAGTGGTAGCCTTTCCATCCAGAGTATTGAGTACTCCCTTCAATTAGGTGCTATCTTTTTCTGAAAAGTTTCTGATAATGCATTACCATTATCACCCAAATCATTAATGAAGTGTTTAAACATTGTGGGGTCTCAGAGGCCAATATATCTTGGCACTTTAATAGTCAACATATAAGAATGCTAGAGCAGCTGCTTATGCCTGGGAAAAGCAATGCTAAAACTTGCACATACCATGGGCAAGTTTGTGCCTTAGGGCAGAAGACTACTACATGGAGGAAATTTTGTTTCCAGATATTTTGCACTGAAAATGGATGAGCAACTTTCCCTAAAATAGCACAGCACAGAACCTATGTGAAATTGCATCTTTTGAAAATATCTAAACTTGCATGTGAGTAAATATGGTCTGTTTGGATTGAGGGGTGTCTTTCTAAACTTCTTTAGGAAATATGCTCTGAAATAGAAGCGTCTTTATCAGCAGCTAGTGTGGTAAAGCAAAAATGTTGAGTTATGAAATTAACTTAGCAGAAATTGCACCTCTGAACATTTGGTGAGAGCTCAGCTTTTCTAAGAAGCACTCAAGCATCCCCAGTTCTAAGAGCACACACACTGCATCTTGGTATATTGAAAAAGTAGCTTGCAAGAAATGTGAAGAATGCTTCACTTGGTTTGATTTTTAAATGACAGACACTCAGTTATTCTTCATTAAGAACCACGTTGAAACATCTGTTTGAAAGGGTTTTACTGGAATGCTTGCATTTTAAATGGTAAAAATTGTGTAAAAGGGGAGGATGTCTAAAAGCAGTTTTCTCAGATACTGTACTGACTAGTCTAGTATTGCCTGGTCTAGTATTAAATGTGGAGGTTGGTGGCCCTGCCTGTGGCAGGGGGTTTGGAGATTCATGATCCTTGAGGTGCCTTCCTACCTGGGCCATTCTGTGATTCTGTGGTTCTGTATTATATTATGCTTGCCTTGTCTGAAACTTGAGCCAGTGATGTAATTAAACCACTTTTACAAACTTCACTAGTGCTGAATAGCTCCCAGTTAAAATAATGTGAACCTGCAAAATCTTGGCACATATTTGTACCCTTGTTACTTTTCTTTCCAGAGGCTACAGCCATTTTAACCACAGGATTATGCAGGCTTAGATTATACATATTGTGGAATTGCGTAGATATGGTGGTGTTTGAGGTTTCCTTCAATTGCAATTTTGAGTATATTTTGCTGTATTTTACATACTGCAAGTGAAGACTGTTCTGTTGACTTTTATTCTTCTAAATTATTCAGGAATCTGAAGCTTTGTTCCTCAAGGCAATTAAAGCCAATCCAAATGCTGCTAGTTATCATGGTAATTTAGGTAAGAGATCTTCTAACTCTCCTCGGCTGTATTGTTTGTTTGCTTCATATTCATGGTGGCTTAAGATAAAAAGCAATCTTTTGAGCCTTCTTCCTTCTGAGCAGATGCTGTTTGACTTCCTGGTAAAACTGCCAGCCGGTGAAGAACAGGGCACTAACCCAGAGAAGCTGTCACATGATATGACAGATCAAGAGGGCTGCATGCACAATCCTGCCCAGAGGTAGCTGCACTTCAGTGGCTGCAAATTGGTTCATTTATGCTATGCTTGTAACCCACAATGGAGCTCACCAGATAAGAGCTGCCATTTATGGCTACAGCGTAATTCATTCCGTCTGTCCCATTCCAGTTCTGCTCCCAGGCTTTGCTCCTGCATTTGGCAACAGAACAAGCTGCTACTGTGCCACCAGCCAGTGAGAGACCCTCACTGGAAACAAATGCTTTAATGTTGTTTTCCAAGTCGCTGGCAAGACTGCACATTATTCAACAATATTGCTAATGAAATTCCTTATTGATGTTCCAGCTGTGCTTTATCATCGCTGGGGAAATCTTGACTTGGCAAAGAAGCACTATGAAGTCTCTCTGAAGCTTGATCCTGTGGCACCTGGGACCAAGGAAAACTACAATCTCTTAAGAAGAAAATTGGAGCAGTTGCAAAAGAAAGGCGGTGCCTGATATTTCTTTTCAGGTTGTCCATGCATGCCCTTTATTATTAGTGTTACATGGTTACTTTTGACCATGTAAAGGATTCAGTCATTATATCTCAAAAAGAACAACACCAGCATTGCACACTTGGATGTCCAATTATGCCCTCCTGCAGATTCTAACATTTCAGCTGGAGTTTGGAGATCTTTTTATTTTTACTCTTGAACTGCATCTGAAGTCCCTTAGAACACTTTTGTAGGTATACGAAGGCAATGCAGATGGAATTTCACAGCTGTGAATAAGTAGCAATATTTGCTTTCACTTGCAATTTGATATCTTCATCTGACTTTTTTAGCAGCAGGATGAATATCAGAAGGCAGTTTTATTTCTGAAAGCGTTTCTGGAAAAAGTGCAATTTCCTGTTTAAATCCTGATCATTTCAAGTATGAAGAATATCTGTCCACTTCAGTTTGATTACTGCTTTCTATCGCCAGTCCTACAGAGCCAGTAGAAGAATGGATTCTTTCCGGCAGCCTACTCTTGTAATTTGAGTTACGCTTTGTTTCTTGTTTCTGGTTCCACCTTTTGAACTGCAGGATTTGTACAGGTGAAAATGCGCACCGCAAAAGGTTTGTCAGCCATCAAGCTGCTGAGATATGCTCGAGTGGAGAAAATACTCCTGGATGTAAGACAAGACTTTAGCAAGCAGCAAATGGAAAAGAAAGAAGTGTCAGATGGCAGAGGAGTAAGCTAGAGTTTCTGTTCTTCAGGTGACCTCATTTAGCATAGACAGCTTGGGCCACAAGTCAGAATTACTTTAGCTCTTGCAGCAAGTCAGGGGTCTAAATACAGTATAGCATCTACGGGAGCTGATTCTTCTTGTCTAAGGCATTGCAGCGCTTTTTGGTTGAGGGCATAACACCTTCTAGCTCCTACATTGTTGGTAAGAAAGAGAGAATTTCTGTGGGAAAAGTAACTGGGCAGACAACTTGACCTTGACTTTCAAGGTTATTAACTGGAAGGAACTGTGATAAACCTCTGTCTACCCATGGCTGGTGAGTTTGCTGAAATCAGTTAAATAAGCATAGCTGTTAATGTGTAAACTGATCACGTTGATGCGGGACGATTCTGAGAGGGGCACCAATTGATACAGTGTCATTTTTCAACTTGCTGTGATACATGTTTAAACTCTGGCTGTCCAGAGTTGTTTCTTTGCTAGTGTTTATATTCCTGCTTCAGGAAATGATCACATGTCTATTTTCTTATGTTTGCTTGTTTTATTTAAGATTGGATGACTTGTATTGGATGTGAAAACTGAGGAACTTAGCCTCTTTTTTTGTATTCCATTATTCTTTCTTTTCATCCCCATAGGAAGACATTGATTAATGTAGTATTTGCAGCTTTCCTAATTAGTGCAATGATTATTTTATAGGAGACTGTGGAATGTTTTCCATACGCAGCTCATCTGCAAGTGTGTGGAACCATTTAAAATGCTGAGGAAATGCCCACCTTAGGACATGATGTCGCACGAACTGGCCATCTGACCACCATGTAAACATTCTACATCTAGACTGTGTCTTGAACCTGCAGTAGGCTAACTTTAGAAAATGACAGTTGATTCAAGAACCAGTGTGTCTGCAATGCCATGCAGCACTACAGAGCTCACTAAGCATCCTCCAACAAAGTTAGTTTGAGTACCACATGTAGCGCAGCTGCTTCAATGTAATATTCTTTCCTGAGTAACTATAAATCTAGCCAGCAAGGCTGTGGCAGTGATACTGCACAGATTTGGCTTCGAGTGAATTAATATGCCTGCATTGCACATGCACAAATCTTATATTTGCCACGCTGATTTTTGTTGAAGTACCAGAGGCATGTATTTGTACTAATGCAGTGCTCCTCTCCTGCTAACATACTCTGCTTCTCAGCAGGACTAATTCGTTCATGTAGGGTACCAACTTTGATGCATTGTTTTCATTTCTTCCGGATCTGCACCAGTATGGCTTCCCATCTTCTGATGACTGGTATAGTTCAGTCTTTACAGTTGAACTTTCATATCTGAAATGTGCTGAAATAGATAAACCCTTTAATACAGACAGCAGACTTCTAAGGCTTTCCATGCTTATCTTAACATGCATTGGATATAGAGACTTCAGTCATAAGGCATTAAAGGGTTGGGATCTGGCTGGATGAGCTATAAACTAGCAGAAAATAGATGTTTAATATAATCAAGTCTTTTCTGTATATTTGGAATATGACATATTGAGTTTAAATTATTAATCTCATCATGAAGTTCATATGTATAGTTGTCCCTGTTGCCTACCGGGTTAGCTTTACAGAAATCCAGTAGATCAATATTCTGTATGGGGTCTGAATTCTCTGTGGCTCATTACAAACCAAAGTTGTTGCAGAAATTCCTCTGTGTAAATCACTTTCTTCTACTCATGAGTCTTAGATGGAAGAGGCATGCTAACAAATTGAACACTTTGCTGGCACTTGAAAATGGTGTTTACTCTTCAATACAGAGAGTTGATTTATTCTTGATTAGTTTTCTGGGCACCTATTGTATTATTATGTGTGGGACTATTTGTTTTATATCATTTTTTTAGTGCTGTAGAAATTCAGTGTGGTTACTTGTATGAGAGTAGTAACGATACTCTTGTGAGTGAGCATAATGTTGAGGCACACGTTGGGTTTGAAAAGCAACAGGTGAAAGAAGCAAACTTTTTTTGTTTTATTTTCAGAATTATTTTGAGACAGCAACAGTTATAATGTTAAACTCATTTTCTCATACCTCATAACTGGCTCCTGGAATGGTGCAGAACACATACTCTGGAAGAGAGAAAGGTTTAGAAAAAAAGTGGGTTTGTATGTAGCTGTTGTTACAAACAGCCTGTATTTCCAGCATGTTGGGTTTTTTTCTCCATGTTGCCTTTCTACCATTGCCAATTATGGAAGACTAATGTTTCCATCGTATCAGCTGACATGAAATCAAGAAACATGGATATTCTTAATTATTTTTTTCCAAAGCTTGCTTGTTCAAATACAGTTCTGAAGACATACTCAGTGATTCAGTGCGCAGAATGGAGTCAACGCACAGAATGGCTACTACGCATTACAGCCTATTTTCACCAAAAACTTCCAAGAGAATTCCATCATGTTATGTTTCTCTTGTGTTTAGAACAATGTCGTGTACATGAAGTTTCCTGTTATTTAATTTCATACTTAGGTTTTAGGGATTTGGGTCGTGTGTGTATGAGCACTCAGAAATAAAAATCTTCAATACTTCTGAATGGTTCGCTACAAATATTGGGCCCTATTAATGGCAGTTTCCTCCACGTTTTAGGCATCTGCATCTGAGTTGTTCATCCTAGTTTCTCTGTAATGGGAATAAAACAGGTAATGTGAAATATGGTCCATCTCCTAAAGAAAAGGATGTGAGGCATCGTGTATTTGAAACAGATATTCCTCACTACCTTCGAAGGGTTACTAAGATGGTCTGCTCATATATATTAAGAAAATCTCTGCTGCTTTCAGATGAATTAATCTGGTCCTCTCTTACACCATCCTTTGCACAAAGAATATTAAAAGACTGGCATTGGGGCAAACTGGCGGGTATTTGCCTTGAGAGACAGAGCAACTGGGTGAGGGAATGGGATAACAAATTAGAAGAGCTTTGGTTTCTGCAGACAGTTAAACTGAGACAGATAAAGCATCTGAATGTCAAATCTCTCCCTACACGAACAGTGCATTGGGGTTCAGTTCTATCTATTGTTAGCTTGTCTGTGATCACAATAAATGATAACAGCTTATTGTTAAATTGACTTTTTGTTGTTGTTCACTGTTTTATAAGCAATTTAAAGCAACTGTAAATTTACAAAAATGAGATTTCCTTAAATTGAAGTTGCTATTTCAAGTTGCAACTGTTAGAATGTCAAATGTGATAGCGTAGCCCATGTATGTTTTGGGGTTTTTTTTACATTAAATATCTTAAATTTTTTTCTGGCTCTTCCTTGTATTCTTCATTTCATTTGGGCCTAGGTATGTTTTTATACCTGTTATTACATGTAGATTCTCATGCAGTTCTTGAGTTGGCCCTTTCACTAAGCAGTGCTTCTATTTTCACAGCTTTCATAGAATCATAGAATGGCCTGGGTTGAAAAGGACAAAGATGATTATCTAGTTTCAACCCCCCGGCTATGTGCAGGGTCGCCAACCACTACACCAGGCTGCCCAGAGCCACATCCAGCCTGGCCTTGAATGCCTCCAAGGATGGGGCATCCACAACCTCCTTGGGCAACCTGTTCCAGTGTGTCACCACCCTCTGTGTGAAAAACTTCCTCCTAATATCTAATCTAAACCTCCCCTTTTTCAGTTTAAAACCATTCCCCCTTGCCCTATCACTATCCACCCTTGTAAACAGTCATTCCCCCTCCTGTTTATATGCTCCTTTCAAGTGCTGGAAGGCCACAATGAGGTCTCCTCGGAGCCTTCTCTTCTCCAAGCTAAACAAGCCCAGTTCCCTCAACCTTTCCTCACAGGAGAGGTGCTCCAGCCCTCTGATCATCTTTGTGGCCCTCCTCTGGACCCACTCCATCCTTCCTGTGCTGGGGGCCCCAGGCCTGGACTCAGTACTCCAGATGGGGCCTCACAAGAGCTGAGTAGAGGGGGACAAACCTCCCTCCCCTGCTGCCCACTTCTCTTATAACACAGCCCAGAACACAGTTGGCCTTCCTTTTCATTGACTCTCTTTCAAATGCATGTTTGTGGGCATGCTTACCTCAACAGAACTGAAATTTGCTAGAAATAAAAGTGAGATCACACGGTTGAATTTCTGAGATGTAAAAGCAGAGGTAGCTGAACTTCTGGTTTAGTCATGTACCACCCTATGCTGCAGGTACTGCTGGTTATAGTTGCTCTGGGCTGTGTGCTAGACTCCACAACACTGTGGTTTTATGTAGCAGCAGTGCTATAAACACAGCAATTTAGATCTTTTGCTTTAATGAAAAAGGATCGCATACCCACTCTGAAGAAGCAGAGGTACATTTGCAATCTCTGTGTAAACAGAGGAGTAGTGACACCGTGTGCAGCCCAACTTCCCGCTGCCATATTCACGGAGGAGGTACTACGCCCTGCTGTCCCAAAAGCTCTGCAGCGATATTTGCTTCCCTCAGCCGATCCTCCGATAGGAAACCTCAGCCTTCTTGGAGAGGCTGCCCCCTTCGCCCGGTTCCGCACGAGGTTCCCTGGGGCCGTCAGCCCAAGGTCTCGATGCCCCGCCCAGCCCGGCCGGCCCCGCCCCGCCGCCTATTCCCCCGGGAGCCGCCGCGGGCCGGGCAGAAGGAGGCGGCTGCAGCCGGAAGCGGAGGCGCCGAGTGGCGGCGGAGGGCAGCGCTGGCGGGTGAGTGCGGCGGGAGTCCGCCGGCGGGGGGCGCGCTAGCACCGCCCTCTCGGTCACGTGACCCCTCGAACCTCCGCCGTCCCTGCGCGCGCACCTTCCCGCTGCTGCGGGGATTGGGCGGGGCGGCGTCTGCTGGGTGCTCGGCGCCCGTTGGGTTGAGGCATTGCGAGCGCAGCTTCGGCGAGGCTTCCGAGCCGCCGGGTGCTGGGTGCCGGGTCTGGAGCGGTGTCACGGCGATCGCGGCAGCCAGTGACAGGCGGCGGGTCCGCCAGGCCGCCCTCTGCCGGCGCCGCGCGGTCCTTAGCCTGTAAGATGGCCCCTGCTTGTGTCCCGGCGTGCTGCTCCTGAGCTGCACGAGCCCTGTGCGCGGCCCTCGTGTTCGGGTCCTTGGAGCGCCCCGTAAGCGCTGAGGTGACCCTGCCTGGGCCTGACAGTGTTAGGGAAGCGGGTTAGTAGGAAAAACACCTTGTTTAAAGGGAGAACAGAAAGAAAATTGCATATGTACCCTCTGGCAGCTGACAGCAGCGTCCTAACAAGATAGCACCTCAGATCGGTGGTGCTGCCTGCCTTGCTTGGGATGGGACTTATTTTCTATCTCGGTAAGCCTCCCAAGTATTTCATTTAACTCAGCCTATTTTCTCTTGCTTTTTGCATCCTTTTCCTTTTTCGAGATACGTAAGCCTTATGCTTAAGGTTCCTTCAGCTGTGTCTGAGTTAACTACAATTAACTCGCTCATTTTTAGTCTTCAGAGCTTCTTCATTTGCTCGTTGCTTTTTTCTGCTGTGCTTTGCTATGCTCCGAGAATGCCAGTGTGGTTGCTTGTGTAGAGCCTGACTTAGAGACAGCGGTATATCTTCAGAACCCAGCTGCCTGAAGAGTGGACTTCAGTTCATATTCCCTCCAGGTTAATGTTTAAGCAGTGAGTCACCCACAAAAGCAATTTCCTGGCAATTAAAATTAGGCCATTAAGAAAGGTTTTTACATTTAACACATCCATATGGGCTTATTACAGACTTTCTTCCCCACTCTCCTTGAGAAATCCCTTAGAAACCTAGGTCGTGTCTACAGGTCTCTGTATCCTCAGCTAGCACTGATCTGCTCTCTTTGCCTCTGAGGTCCAGGTCATGTGAAAACCAACATGCCTTGTTAGCTAAGTGTGTTACAGCATTCTGTCTGCCATCATTAAGTAACACAGAACAAGAGTCCCTCAATCTGAGTTGTCAAGATGTTAAAATAGCTGACTTCCAATACATTGCCTGTGTTTTACAATCTGCATGCTATTGCTAACAAATAGGAAGTAGTTAATGTGGGCAGTACTTCATTTTGCTTGGATTCTTGCTGGCTGTTTGCTCTTCACTTTCCAAGTTACTGTGATGTTCTGCATCATAGAGTCATGGAATCCTTAGAGTTGGAAGGGACCTAGTCCCACTCCCCTGCAATGAACAGGGACACCACAGCTAGATCAGGTTGCCCGGGACCTGATCCATCCTTGCCTTGAAAGTCTTCAGGGACGGGGCATCCACCACATCTCTGGGCAACCTGTTCCAGTGCCTCAGCACCCTCACTGTAAAAGTTTTGTTCCTTATATCTGACCTAAATCTACCCTCCCTGGGCTTGAAGCCATTTCCCCTTGTTCTGTCACCACAGACCCTGCTAAAGAGTCTGTCCACTTCTTTCCTGCATCTCCCCTTTAGACACTGAATATTATAGATATTCATATTTGCAAGAAAGATATCGTCTTTGTAAACAGCTTTGATTCTGTTCATGGTTTTAAGATCACTGGAGTATGGAACAAAGCTTTGCTCCATCACGGAAGAGCATGTGTCACAAATTCCATACCTGTTGTCATCTGTTCCTTTTAATTTTTCTTTCAGTGATTTCTTTATGTGTGAGCAGATTCAGGGTAGAAATACTGTTCAGAATACTTGATTTTATTCTTTGGAAAGGATCATCATGTCAGCTCGTGATTTTCTTAGCTGATTTCTGACTTGGAAAGCTAGGTGCCCCCAGAGAGCCCAAGGCAAAGGGCAGGCCTGTTTGTGCATCCGACGCCCTGCTGTCTCCTACCCGCTGTTCACTGAGCACAGCGTCTTCACTTGAAGCAGTGTTGCCTGGCCTGGGCGTGAGTCGTGCTCTGAGCAGGAGGCTGCTTCCTTCCAACTAGCATCCCTCCGAGCTGCCTGTTTGTTTGCCTGACTCCCAATAGCAGCCTGACTATTTATTTCAAGGAGTTTTATTTCTCAGAAGGGCTTGCATCTGCCTGCTGATAAAACCATAATCTTTTCCTCTTCTGTCTCTGCTGTCTATATGGTTGTGTTTGCTTGTTCTTACGGAACTTTGGGGAGGTGAGAGGTTACATTACTGCCTGATAAATGTTATAAATTTGTGAGGGTAGGTACAACTACAGAGGTGCAGTCCTGAGGGTGTACTGGAGTGAAGTAAGCGAATAATGAATTTCAGGATTATGTTGTGGCATTTACCTTTTGGTACTAACTCTGGTACATTTTTGCTCTCTGATGATTACCCAAATATTTTTCTGTGTAATCATAAACAGCATTAACAGTTAAGTTACTCTTTGTAGCAAAAAAAAAAAATTCACCTCTTTTCACTGTAGTTTGTACGTCCTCTCTTTTTTGGAGCAGTGTATTCTTTTTTTCCTTATTCATGTCCTGCTGTATACTTCTCATGCTCTAAAAGAATATGCTCTTTAAGCTTAAATCTGGTCAGGTAGTTTTCGTAACTGTCATGCTTTAGGTAGAATTGAATATGAAGCTTGTGTGACACTTTAAGTGATATGAACTTCTTGAGCAGGGAACACTGCCATAAGAAGCGTTTTCTCCATGGACATATTCTGTCTTTTTTGCATCTTGTAAAGCTAAATTAACAGTTTAAATATTAAACAGGTAACTTAATAAAGGACAGAGTAAATGTATGGAGGTAGTAATGTCATTGAGTTTGCAGATGTAATGCCTTCATATTCTCTCTCCCTCTTTCTGCTAGAATATTGAAAGCGGTAGTAAATTACTGTGCTTAAATCAAGTCTGTGGCTATTCTGAGTTTTCTGTTCTTTTTCATTCCAAAAATTTAATTACATTTTACGGACCATGTCAAACAGCTCTCTCTTCCCCACTTCCAAAAACCAATTAACGCTGAAGAAGGACGTTCTATTGATTTACCATTACAGTGTTATTCGAGAATGCCCTTTACATTAAGATTTTGGCTCTCTTCATTTCTTTGAGTTTGTCAGTTATTTGCTTTTAACATCTTGGGAAAAGCCTATTGAGTATCGTTGTCACTTCCGATTTCTCTTGTCTTATTCTCTTTGGGATTACCTGTACAACCACATCTTTCTTCAGTGTCTGACTGTAATTGCTTAGGACTTTTATTAACAGCTGAAGTTACTGCCATTCTGACAGAAGTCCTTGGCCATGTGGAATTCTTTTTTTCTCATCCTTTTCCCTAAAGCACTGCTTTTTCTACTGTTACTGTACATTTACACTGTGACTGATTTATGTCTGATGATGTCATTCCAGGTACACCAGACTTCAGCTGTGGGACATTTTCTGCATTAGCACAGAATTGCAATTCTGAACATATGTGTCAACAAATAATACCAGGGTAATTGTACATCTCTTTGCCATCTTTCCCTCTACTCATTCTGTCTGGCCTGATACAGTCCCACTACCTTTACCACAGTGTAATTCAGGCTGAAAAGGACCTCAGGAGTCTCTCATACAACCTCCTGTTAAAAGCAGGATCACGTGTATGAGCACACCAGGTTGTTCAGGGCCATACCTGGTACTCTTGGAAACCTGCAGGGATAGAAACTAGGCAGTTTGCTCCAATGCTTGGCTGTCTTTATCATTAAAATCCTTTTCCTTGAATCAAGTCAGAGCCTATCCTGTTTCGGTTTGTGTTTGCTGCTTGTCAAACTCCCATCTTATGAAAAACTATCTCAGAGGTGTGGGAAAACTGCTGCTGGGTCATCCAAGAGCCATCTCTTTGCAAGCTGAACAAACCCAGTTTCCTAAGCCTCTCTTGACAAGTCAGGATCTCCTGCCCACTATTGTCTTGGTGGCTCTCCCCTGAGCTCACTGTAGTTTGTCAGTATCTTCCTTGTACCCAAAAACTAATGAGTGTCGAGTAACAGGAAATAAACCATTCCGTCTGCCTACTGTGGGTGCTCATATTGTTGCAATGCAGGATGCTTGCCACCTTTCTAGCTTCCTTTGTCCAGGAGGGTATATTCATGAGTCTTGAGGTAGGGATGAATAAGATACATAGTGATATGTCAGAGGATTTAATCACACTGCTAATCTACACTCGGTGGTCTGCTTTTCATGGAATCACAGAATTGTAGGGGCTGGAAGGGACCTCTGGAGATCATCGAGTCCAACACCCCTGCCACAGCGAGCTCCCTAGACCAGGTTGCACAAGTATGTGTCCAGGTGGGTCTTGAATGTCTCCAGAAAAGGAGACACCACAACCCTCCTGGGCAGCCTGTTCCAGTGCTCTCTCGTCCTGAAAGTAAAGAAGTTTTTACACATATTTGTGCGGAACTTCCTATGCTTCAGTTTGTGTCTGTTTCCCTTTGTCCTATTGCCACACATCGCTGAAAAGAGCCTGGTCTTGTCCCTTTACCTCCCACACCTTAGATATGTATAAACATTGATCAGATCCCCTCTCAGTCTTCTTTTCTCAAAGCTAAACAGACCCAGGTCTCTCAGCCTTTCCTCATCAGAGAAGCACTCCAGGCCCTTTATCATCTTTGTGGCCCTCCACTGGACTGTTTACAGGAGATCCCTGTATTTTTTTTGTACTGGGGAGCCCAGAACTGGACACAGTAGTCCAAGTGAGGCCTTGCCAGGGCAGAGTAGAGGAGGAAGATCACCTCGCTTGACCTGCTTGCCATGCTCTTTTTAATGCACGTCAGGATGCCATTGGCCTTCTTGGCCACAAGGGCACACTGCTGGTTCATGGCCAACCTGTTGTCCACTGGGACACCCAGGTCCCTCTTTGCAGAGCTCCTCTCCAGCAAGTCATCCCCCAACCTGTACTTGTGCATGCAGTTATTCCTCCCTAGGTGCAAGACTCTACACTTGCACTATCATCTCCTGTATTTCTCCGGATCCCTTGTATCAGCTTGTACCTCTGCTGCAGCCATCTGCGTCACAGGGACTGGTTGTCTACATGTCTAGTGAAATGTGTCACCTGTCAGGTTTTGCCTTCTGTTAGGCAGACCAGTTTCTGTACAGTACTTTAATTACATAGCCAGTTTTTATTGTCTATCGACACACAGTTTACAAAGTGCTGCTAGAAAGATGATATTTCCAAGTATATAGGTTGAGTAGTTCAGCCACTGAATTGCCATTCAGTTGCTGAAGAGCGTTTATTTTTTGATTTTGTCCTTCATGAAGTCTGCTGGTGATGAAGGCTTAGGTTCATTTTATGAACTATTTTATAGACTGAAGCTTGTTTTTTAACTGATTTTTTTCCTCATCTGTGGTTTTAGTTGATAACATGCAATAGGTAGAAGCATGAAGCAACTGCCTCCATTGGTTTTATTAGTATTTGGGATTGAGGTGTATCAGAAAGTCAAATACTGGATAATGGAGTGTATAAGCAAATTATGCAGGAGGGACTGAGTACCACACTATTCTGACAGGTAGTTTATTTGCTTAATTATCTACTAATTCATTTAAAGCGTGAATTTAATTTGTAGCTGATGGTGGGGAATTCAGCTCGTGTCTCTTCACGTCAGCTGGTAAAGCCTAAGTGACCAGCCAAGGTTCCTAACTTTGAAAAAATGTAGTCAGGTGCAATGAGTACTGATCTCTGCTTCATAAGAACTTTTTAATAACATTCTTTCTGAGTTCTCATTGTGACCATCCAGTACTTGAAGGGAGCTTATAAACAGGAAGGGGAACGGCTGTTTACGAGGGTGTTACGACAGTGACAGGACAAGGGGGAATGGTTTTAAACTGAGACAGGGGAGGTTTAGGTTAGATATTAGGAGGAAGTTTTTCACCCAGAGGGTGGTGACGCACTGGAACAGTTTGCCCAAGGAGGTTGTGGATGCTCCATCCTTGGAGGCATTCAAGGCCAGGCTGGATGTGGCTCTGGGCAGCCTGGTGTAGTGGTTGGCGACCCTGCACATAGCAGGGGGGTTGAAACTAGATGATCATTGTGGTCCTTTTCAACCCAGGCCATTCTATGATTCCATGATTCTTTTAAATGGAACCCAAGGGTTTGTTGTAGACACAGAAATTTAGTATTAAAATCAGTATGCGATTGTAATCATCTCTTATCCACAATGAGATATTAATTTATTTGGCTCTTAGATTTCAAGATAGGATCCAAAAAAAACCAAAGAATTTGATTCTATCCACTCTGATTTCTGTCTTAGGAGTTTTGTTGTTGCGTAGATCTCAGAAATGTGTGAATTTCTCTAGAAATCAAAAGTAATAGTTTATATTATTTCCCATCGGGAGAAATACATCCCACATATGTAGTACTAGGGATGAAAGCTAGGAAGAAAATAGAAATAAACCAATTTTCTTCAAAACATTGCTGAGAAAAATAATACTGGAAGTGAGACTGTAAGTAGTGAGTGAGAAATAAGGGTCTTGTTTTGTTCTTGTGTTGGAAGAATGGTGACTGTAGTCGCTTTGAATGGCATTTAGATTGCTGACAAGCAAGGGGTTGACATTAGCCATGATAAGAGTATAAGGCCATGACAGAATTTCATTATGTAATAACTTCTCTTAGAAGAAATTATGGGTTGTTTTAATGTATAAGGAAATGGTAGATGATAGGCCAAAGTAAATAGAGGGCCTCAGTTCAAGTTGTAATCCTAACTCCTTTTTAATTCTTGAAATTAACTCTTGTATAACTCTTTTAAGTCTTTAACTGTTTTTCTTTTTAAAACTAATTTAACTAGCCGCATTACCTGCAATTTGCTGTGGGTGCTATAATAAAACATTTTGGATTCTGGTAGCACGTAGTATGTGCTTTGAGCTTGACTGGAAGTGTTTAAGGCTGTTTTAATTGTTGATTTAGCATCTTTGTTGTGATTCCTAAAGTAGAACTTACAAAATCAATTGGCAGTACAGAAAAGCAAATTTGCAGGTTCAAGTGGTTTGCAAATCCAAAAGTGTGACCAGAAGATGTTGACCAATAAAATAAGTGGTTCTCTCAGCATCTTTCCAGGTTTCCGGTGGAGGGATATTTATTTTAAGGGATATTGATTCCTTCATTAGGACCTCCATAATTTTTGCTTTTAAGACACAGTGTCATTGCTTTCTCCACTGCAATCCATCTCTATGCTGCTAAGCACTGGCCTTCTCTTTTTACCTTTTGTATAACTCATACGTCTTTTTTGTGATGACATTCTTTTGGCCTCCAGCTTTTGCTGATATTCCTGTTCCAAAGGTTTTATAGGGTTATACATTGGCAATATGTTGAATGAGTGTCAGAATGTGCTCCCTTGTTTAGATTTATCCAACTCATCTGGGACTAGAAAAGGTTTTCTATAGCAAGGCACCTGGATCTTGTCAGTATTACAGCCTGGAGAAACTGAGAATTCCATGGTTGCCATGAAGGGCTTATGAGAAAGGAAGAGCGACGTAAGAAGCCTGGAGAAAGGGATATATAATGTAAGCATTCATAGTAATAACCTGAAATGAAAATTACTGTGTTGGTGTTTTTGTTGTTTGGTTTTTTTTGTTTTGTTTTAGTCATTGTGATCAGATTTGATTTGATAATAGCATTTGAGAATATGTGGGTGGGAAAATTGAAGGCAGCTGATAGTTTTAACCAATAGCAATTGGGTAGAACAGAACTTCAGGTAAGATGGGGACCAGATGAAACAAAAAAAAGACTTGCCGTGGTTTTTGGCTGATAAATGGACAGTCTTGAATTTCAAGATAGTAGTACTTACTGTGGGGAAAGGAAAAACTGAAGAGGTCTGCAACAGCCTGGAACTTGGGGGTGTTAGTTGACGGCTGGACATGAGCTAGCAGTATGCACAAGTGGCCAACAAGGCCATTGGCATCCTGGCTTGTATCAGAAGTCGTGTAGCCAGCAGGAGCAGGGAGGTGATCATCCCTCTGTACTCAGCACTGGCAAGGCTGCACCTCAAGTTGAGTTTTGGACCCCTCACTAGAAGAAAGACATTGAGGCCCTGGAGCGTGTCCAGAGAAGGGTCTGGAGCACACAGGTCTTACGGGGAGCAGCTGAGGGAGCTGAGATTGTTTAGTCTGGACAAGAGGAGGCTCAGTGGAGACCTTATCTCTCACTACAACAACTTGAAAAGAAGTTAGAGTTACGGGTTGGCCTCTCCTCCCAGGTAATTAGTGGTGAGACAAGAGGGAATGGCTTTAAGTTGCACCACAGGAGGTTCACACCGGGTATTAGGAAAAATTTCTTCTCAGAAAGAGTGGTCAGATTTTGGAACAAGGAGGTGGTGGGAGTCACTGTCCCTGGAGGCTTTCAAGAGAAGAGTAGATGCGGCACTGTGGGATGTGGATAGTGAGCATGGTGGAGATGGGTTGATGATTGGACTGGATGATCTTTGTGGTCTTTTTGAAATGTAGTGATTCTATGAACCCTACAGAGAGTTGGAAAAGTGAAGTGTGAGAAGAGAGTTCTGCCTAGAGATTACAAAGTGGAAAACAGAACCTTGCAGTGAACTTAGCATTCAGATATGTTCAAGAGTATCTATCAACTGCTGTTGATTTTCCTTAAGGTAGTATTTACAACAAAATGTAGACTTTCTGTAGAATGAGTAAGTGAGAATCCAATCTCAATATTGCATAATATTTCCACTAAAAGGGGATGGTGTGTGGCAACATTCAGCACGTAGGTGGAGTGTGGCAACACGTACTTTGAAGCAGCGCTTTAAAACTACATTACCTTACACTACCCTGTTGTCTACAGGACTTTTTCGTGTTGTGTTACATGTGATATGTGGTGGTACTGTTTGGTAAATGTTATGTTTGGATGTGGGAACAGGAGGGTAACTTAATTAAGAATGGATAGGATTGCATATAGCTAAGCCAGCACTGTATGAGAAATTACATGAATAAGGGAAATGTTTTGATGTAATTTATGGAGTGGAGCCCCAGGCTTAATTTTGCCTTAGCTGAAAATTACATAGGGAATAAATCCCAGCAGGGTGTTTATCATAACATACACACGTTTCCCACATCAGACCACTCCCCTGCTCCAAGGTTGCATTGCTTACTGTGATGTAATTCCAATACACCAGCAATGAAAACTTTCAGCATGTGAATCCAGCCACTGGCCAGATCTTTCCGAAGCTCATTTCAGATATGAAAAATAACATAAAGTTATATGCTTATAAACTTTGTCTGGTTGGGAACAGTGTCTTTGGGGAGGGTGACATAAAGGGCTCAAAAACAAAAGGATCTTTTTGACTTCTGAGGACTGCAGATCTTCTTCTTTAATCATTGTCTCTAACAGGAGTGAAATTCAGGAGAGGCTGAGAGTGAAAGAAAGGCAACTTTTAAGAGATTAAATTAGATTCTAAGTTGACAGTTTCATCTGATTAAACTCTCCTTTGGCAATGGGCTGTATTTTGTGCTTGTAGTTCCAGATATAATGAATTTCTTAGCCATGTTTATATATGACTAGGGGAACCTTTAAGAGACCTGCTCAGAGAAGCAAGCATCAAACATCTTGGAGAAGACAAACAGGTGCAGTAAAAAGAGAGAAAAGAGGTTTTTTGGTGTCTTTCCATTTTTCTAGTATGAGGCTTCATAATGAGATACCCTGTCTGGCTGTTTTTTCCTCTCACTTTTATTCTTGTTTATATTTACCTTTACTTCCTGAAATATCAAGAAATTTAGGTCAAAATATATCTGAATCCATCTGCTCATTTAGTCTGTTCTTTTACTGCTAGTAGATTAGATCTTTTAATTAAGTATGCTTAATGACAATTTGCTATGTTAATGGGTGGCACCAAGCATCTTTAACTTTGTACGTGATTCATTTTTGCAGTGAAGTTATTTTTCTATTTCTACATATCCAAACAATGATTTGATCTCTGTTATTTGTCCATTTTTAGTCTGTATGTCTTGCATGTAACTTCCATTCCACAGAATCACAGATAATATTTTAGCTATGCATTCATATACGAACTTCATGCTTTCCATCCTTTTGAAGTCTGTCAAGGTTTGGAGCATAAAGTTTGTGACTGGCCTTTCAATTCTGTGTTCTTCAGATGTATTTCATTTCTTTTAATGTTCTGAGTGTATGTGTGGTCGACCTTCAGAGTTGATGCAACTGAATTGTAAACAGAGTGGTGCAGCAGCCATGTGACCTGATGATAGGTATGGTTCTGGGAGAGAGGAGCAGGTGATATTTATTCCCTTTCAGACAATTTGCCTTTCATGGCTCTTCCGGATCAGGTAAGGCAGTCTTTCTTTGGGCTAATATTTGAGGTTGTATATGGGAGGGGGGATATTGTTTCTCTGACATTCCTCCCACTCCCCTTCAGATCTTTACAGTAGCCTACTGAAGCCCAACTCTGTTTTATCACCTGACTTTTTACTTCAGGTAGTTGAGGTGCTTTAGGAGTGTTTTTAGGAAAAAAATGTTAGGGAACGTTGTCAATGCCAATGGGACAGACAGTCTGCTAAGAGAGAAAGTCATTCAACTCCCCAGTAATGTTGAGATCTGTAAAAAATAACTGCGTGCACAAAATTACTGCTTGCTTCAGCAGCTCTTCTTGGATCCGACCTTCTCATTATTTCTGTGCTGTGAGCAGAGCTGCTGCTGCTGTAACTTGTGTAGCGTATCGTCTGAGCTACCACAATATAATCGATGACTTGATTTTCTTTCTAAGAAATGTGTGTTAGCTTACCTTTTTTTATTACTATTTTTTCCCCAAAGGCCTGTGGCACGACTCTGGGTTACATCCATGCCCACGTGTGACAATTTACCCGTGAATCTCTAGTAACTTAACTCCAATCACATATGCAGGAAGCAGCACATGGAAAAAATGTGCGTGCAAAATTTTCCTGTGTGTCTGGAGCACTACAGTTGCCTCATTGACAGCTTGGAGGAAACCTGTGTGAGGGTATAGATTTCCAGTTAATTACTTCAATTAATCTGTATCAGTGATTTATCTTACCAGCTTGCTATCAATAGAGCAGATGCAACATATGCCTGTAAGCAAAATATGGTTTATATTTTTAAAATCTCTAATAGCAATTATTTCAGATCTTCTTATGACTAAATTATGTCATGTCTGTGATCTGAAAGCAGTAGTATTTAACAAGTAAAATAGACGAAATTAAGAGAAGGCCTGGTTTTTTAGATTCAAATTTGTAGCTGCTTTTATGTTCCGTATGCAAAATAGGATGACTGTCTTGCAGACTTTGAAAGGCAAAAGTCTCTGCTGCTTTCTACTTGAGGAGCCAAAGCTTCCAATGGAGAATGGCAATAGTGAACTGCCAGGCTGTTCTTGAGGCTGTTGTGGTGGACTCCTGGGTCACTCTCTTACTTTGCCTTCTTTCAGTGCTTTTATCAGGGCGAAGATGTACTGCTGGCCTGGCACTGCTCTGCCTTTCAACCAGGCATACCTTTCGTCTGGCAGATGTGCACATGTTCCAACCAACAGCAGCTTTAGGACTAAGAATAGTCTTTCTAGAAAGGCTTGATTCATGCCTTCTCTTTGGAGGACTCTAACCCATGTCTCCTAGGAGCATCTGATCTTGTTGCTGCTTGTCCTTTTGAAGCTGCATCAAAGTGCAAAAGCAGGACTTGGATGGTCCAAGAGCATTAGATGTAGAAAATTGGGATTTCCTCTCTGAGTATAGTTGTCAGGTGCTGTGTGGAACAGGAATTGGCAGGAATCCAACATTTTGTTCTCTCTTTTCAGAGTTATTGCTATTTGGAAAAAAAAAAAAAATCCAAAATCAAGTAATTGCACAGTGTCTGTAAACCGGTACTATAAACCTGTCTATAAACAGATTCAGAGCAGGATCTAGAAGTCTCTTCTCATGGTGGTGGTAGAAGGGATCCAATGACTGGACTGCAGAATCAACTTCTTGCTGTTCATATGCAGTCTTCATAAATCTAGCACTCCTTTCTATGCAGAGCATACGAATTAACCTGCTGTTTGTTTCTCCATTTTTGAAGGAGAGCTAAGAGACTATCTAATCCAGTTCCTTGGCAGAACGCAAGTTTAGAAGTAGTACTGTTATTTCTGATAGAGATTTGACTAACCTGCTGCTTAGTATTACTGACAGCGGAGAATTCCCAGCCCTCTGAGATGATCTAAGCTCTTCTGAGGCACTGTGCTTACCAGTACATAAATCAGTCTTTCCCCAGGTCTGTATTTGGAATTTAAGTTCATTGGGTCTTCTGAAAAGTAGATGTGGATTGAAGCTTTCTGCCTCTTCTTCTTTTAATTAGTGTGCTTTCGTATAATCACAGGCATGACCTATTTTCTCTAAAATAGATGATCACAGTACAGTCTTACCTCCCCACGTTTTCTTGGCCTGTGATTACTCTTTCTTCCTTCTGTCCAATTGGTCACATTTCAGAAGTATGGTGCTCAAAGCTGCACGTGGTATTCTATTTGTGACCAGATCAGAGTTGGAGATTATGTTCATGTGTCTTACTAATGATACGCTTGTTTGTACATAAACATTAGGATATTTTTTTCCAAGAGTACCACATTGTTGACTCATGCTGAGTTCATGATTATTATAACTGCCAAATCTATTTCTACAGAGCTTCTGTTAAGCTTATCTTTCCCCAGATTTTGTTTATGCAGTTGAGTATTCCTGACTAATCTTGGAACTCAGCACTGACCTTAGTTGAACTGCTGCTGCAGAGCAGCAACTCTGCAGAGGCTTGCAGGGCAAAAGATGAGTTTTGTGCACAGCCTTTTGCATTGTGGTATTACCTGCATCTTTCACATGAGTCAGTATTTTCATTGCTAGTATTTCTCTGCTACCTGAATGAATGCACCAAATTTTATGCATATTTCTAACCGTTTTTTTTAATCTAAGTACCAACAGTCTGTGTTAAATCATGGTTTTTTTTCTGGCTTGCTTATGAGAATATCTTGAGTGACAGTATCAAAAGTTCTTCCAAGGTCAAGATAAAAAAAAAGACTCCTCTAGGTAAAGATCATTGTTTTTCAGCACCCAAGCATCCTACCACCTGATGAGGGAGGAAACTAGTTCTGTGCCTATTCTGCATATTTATTTTTATTACTGGACAGTCTACATCCCTTTTTTCTTCCGTAAGAATTGATATTTTTAATATATTTTATATTTTTATTATAAGAACTTTATTGTGAGAGTGACAGAGCACTGGACCAGGCTGCCCAGAGAGGTTGTGGAGTCTCCTTCTCTGGACATAATCAAGACCTGCCTGAACAGTCTCCTGCGCCACCTATTGTAGGGAACTTGCTTAGCAGGGAGGTTGGAGTAGATGACCTACAGAGGTCCCTTCCAAACCCTACGATTCTGTGGTTCTTGAATTAATGATGGAAAAAGTGAGTGGCTCCATACAAATGCTATCTCCTAGGTCTGTCTCGGCAGCATTTTCCCAATCATCCAGGCAGTTCATTCTGATCAGCCTCTCCCACTGAGTGCAGGTCAGGGAGGAGATGTCTAGAGCTGCTCAGAAGAGTAGCCAGACAAACCTTTCTGACCTATATATTACTTCAGCAGCTATACTTCTGCTCCTGTTCTTGTCAAGTTGAAGTACGTGCTTGTTAAGATGACCACAGAATGCTTGCATGTTTGTGAGAAAAGGGTTCTTGAAGGCCTGTGTTTTAATTGTTGATTTTCATTATTGTTATTATTTTGCTCTTTCCAAAAGAGATGAGGGGCCAGGGAGTTCTAAAACAGTTGACACTGGTTTGTTTTACAGACAGCTTTATCTTTCTTTTTTTTCTCCCCTCTCCCTTCTGAAATGCTGAAGAAGCTGGAGAACAACCAGAGTTGTTAAATAAATCATGCGTGTAAAACTTGTCTAACTTCATTAGCCCACCAGACCTACCTAGTCTCTTTTTAAAAGCTGTTTTTATTAACATCTGTTAATTGGGAGGAAAGCTCTTTTTTTATTAATGATTCAGCATCCCTCTTCTCAGAGTTCAGTTTTTTTTTCTGCTTTTAGTTACTTTTTTTTTCCATCAGTATCTTGATCTGAAGATCCTGCTGCCGTTCTCTTTTGACCTTGCTTTATTTAGGGCTATATTGTTTGACTGCAGTATTAAGGGCTGTGTTGCTTTGTTATCTTCCTTTTAGGTGATGTGGTTTTCTGTATTCAAAAAGCTGGCCAGCACAAATGATTTGAGAGGTAGTTAACGCCTTGCTGGAGCATAGGAATCTCTACCAAACATTGTTCACCTGCTGTCAGTGTTAGCCTTTCTATTCTAGCTTTAAAATCCACAGTGGCTGTACTGAAACCTGAATATCCACATCCATAGAAGCCCCTGTATCTCACTGAAAAAATAAAGAAAGGCAATACAACTTTTGGAAAGTTTTCTTTAGGAAATTTATAATTAGTGGAAGCACCGGTTTTAATGTTTTTACCAAGTGAATTAAAAAACTCTTGACCACATCTTCTTCTGTAGTATTTTAATTTTCTGATAAATTTTCTTCTGAAATAGAATCAAAATCTTCTGACAGCTTTAAAGTATTGCATTCATTTTTGCAGTACAGTATTTTCAGTCTTCCATGTATAGGGTGAATCATAGAATCATAGAATCACAAGGTTGGAAAGGACCTACAAGATCATCTAGTCCAACCGTCCTCCCATTACCATTGCTACCACAAGCACTAAACCATATCTCATAGCTCCTCATCCAGACGCCTCTTGAACACTGCCAGGGACGGCGACTCCACCACCTCCCTGGGCAGGCCATTCCAGTGCCTGACCACTCTCTGAGAGAAAAAGTTTTTCCTTATGTCTAATCTAAACCTCCTCTGGCACAACTTGTGGCCATTCCCTCGGGTCCTGTTTGTTGCCTGGGAGAATAGGCCAAACCCCTCCTCATCACAACCTCCCTTCAGCAAGTTGTAGAGTGCAATGAGGTCTCCCCGGAGCCTCCTCCAGACTAAACAATCCCAGCTCCCTCAGCTGCTCCTCATAAGACTTGTGCTCCAGACCCCTCACCAGTTTCGTTGCCCTTCTCTGGACACGTTCCAGGGCCTCAGTGTCTTTCTTGTAGTGAGGGGCCCAAAACTGAACACAGTACTTGAGGTGCAGCCTCACCAGTGCTTAGTACAGGGGGAGGATTACCTCCCTGCTCCTGCTGGCCATGCTATTTCTAATGCAGGCCAGAATGGCATTGGCCTTCTTGGCCACCTGGGCACACTGTTGGCTCATGTTCAGCCGAGCATTGACCAACACCTCCAGGTCCCTTTCCTCTTCACAGTCATCCAGCCACTCATCCCCTATATGCAGCCTATAGCGCTGCATGGGGTTATTGTGGCCAAAGTGCAGGACCCGACACTTGGCCTCGTTGAACCTGATCCCATTCACCTCAGCCCAGCTATCCAGCTTATCCAGATCCCTCTGAAGGGCCTCCCTACCCTCAGGCAGATCGACACTTCCTCCCAATTTGGTGTCATCTGCAAACTTACGGAGGGTACACTAAGCACTTAAGGTGCTTATGACACTTTTGAAATTCAGGATTCCTTCAATAATGCATTTGAAAAGCTATATGTAAGAAACATAGCACAACTTAAATCGTGTATCAGTTGATCTAAATGTCTGTGGTAACCCAGTTTGGATTTTGAAATAAGCATCAAAAGCCGAGAATGCTTTCATTCCCTTACGCCCATTATCTTTTTAAGTTTAAAGTAAAAAAAAAAAAAAAAAAAAGCATTTACTTTCACTTTAAAGTAGCGAAGTACAGTGTTACTCATTGTGACAGTCTTGGCATTTTCCATTAATTTGACTGTTTTCTTGTTAGAGTTGAAGGGAGGAAGGATCAACGTATATTTAATCTCTGATATTTGATTTTTTATTTAGTGTCTTAGAGATCCAGGTAGCTACAAACGAAAACACTTCCCTCGCTGTCTGTTCTTATTGAAGCCATCATAATGATTATTAATGCAGCTATCCTAAACTGGACAGAAAAGTAATGATTTGCCAATACAAAAATGAAATTGCATTCAGCTGAATTCTGATGTAGAAATCATCAGGAGTTAAAGCTTTTTTGCAAATTAAGTGTAGGATTTGGCTTGCTCAAAATTTGGAGATGATATAGAATGATTTTTGGCTTTGCTTCAGGTTGTCCTTAACCTTGAGTAAAGGATGAAGGTTTTTAGACAACTTTGTTTCATTTTTAAAATAGCCTGTTATGGTCAGTTAACAGATAATATGTCACTTAACCACTGAATCCATCTTTGTCCATCATTTCCCATAGTTTTCTATGGTTCTACTTCTATGTGAAATATTAGTGCCCTAAAATCAAAGCACACGCAACTGCAGAGCATCTTACGTACAAATATACAGTGTTATTCTGCTGACACCAGGTGTTGAAAGTAAAAAATGTAATGCATTATGTATTCAGAAGCACGCTTTTGTTAGCTGAGAGTTATCTGGAAGTAAATGGTAGAAGAGTGAAAGTTTGTCATTTCACAATACTTCAAGTGATCTGTTTTAAAATAGATGCTCACATGTTGAAAATCAGAAGTGATCTATTCATTACCCATTTTTTCAAGCCATATCAAACAAGACAACATTAAATTCTTGTATGGTTTCTCTCCTTCCTATGCCTTTATTAGTACAGCTAGTGTAACTCTTGTTGATTAGATTTTTTTTTTTAATTAGCATCAGTAAGTGATTATTTGCTTAACACAGAAGTAAAATTAATGAGATTTCCAAATGTCCCTACATACTTGCTGCCAAATCGAGGACGAATGGTGTTCAGGATAGTTACATGTTAGTGTACTTGAGGATTGGAAGCTGCTATAGATTGCTGTACTGAAGGATGTTCTGGCAGGGGGATAGAATTGATTCATTCAATTTGTTCAAGGACTGATTTCTTCAAGAACTGAAATATAACACTTATCCATCAAGTTGGACTGAACAGCTCTTTAATAATATTTTGTATAGAATCATAGAATGGCCTGGGTTGAAAAGGACCTCAAAGATCATCTAGTTTCAACCCCTCTGCTATGTGCAGGGTCGCCAACCACTACACCAGGCTGCCCAGAGCCACATCCAGCCTGGCCTTGAATGCCTCCAGGGATGGGGCATCCACAGCCTCCTTGGGCAACCTATTCCAGCTCATTTAAGATCAGCCATGAAAACAGAGTGCTACCTTTCTCCAGATAACCATGACCTTCCATGACGCAGGGATGGAAGCTCTACCCTTAAGATTCCCGGTCATTCCTCCCACTCAATATATTTCAACTATATTTTCAACACTTCAGAGATAATGTCTGTTTAAAATTATCTGTTAATTATATCTTCAGTTCAAATATATGATAATTGGTTAATCTGTAAAATCAGCTTTCCATCGTGAAACGTATTGGATGTGAGGGTGTATGAGTGTTCACCCAGAACCACCTCTTGAAACTCCCAGACCATAGTTGCTTAGTCTGCTACTTAGACCTTCTGAGCCAAGATCTTGTAGTGCAAGCAGTCAATTTTTAAAACATGATACTGACTTCTTCATAGTATTTATCTGTTTTGTCATAGTCTAAAAATAAAAAATAAATAATAAGTGGTGGCTGTAAATTTACTTTAAATTAGGGGGAAAGTTGCTAACCAGAAGAAACAGTTGGTTTTACTTGTTAGTGCTTGAGAGTAGGAGTGTGTTGATATGCATTCCCTGTTAGCTTATCATGGTAAGTATTTGTCTGTTTAATTATCTAAGTTTTTCTGCTTAAAAAATAAGAATCCTAAGAAGTGTTACCTGCAAGTCCCGAAACAACATCATGCTTATCCTTGCCATTTTTGTATGTCATATGATTGTATATAAAAAGACTGAGCAAACTCAGTGATGGCACATGAGATGGATGAGTTATCCCTTAAGGCTGTGGAGGTGGTCATACTATCTTATTTTCATCCTTGCTGATGTCATCTAGAGTTCAAGACTCAGTTGCAATTGAACAATTTCTCATTAAACTTTAGTGACATTGAGTCAACAGTGTGTCCAGGCAGCCAGGAAAGCCAACCCTATCTTGGGGTGCATCAAGCATGGCATTGCTATAGCTGGTTGAGGGAAGTGAATGTCCTGCTCTACACAGCTCTGGAGCAGCCTCACCCCAAGTACTGTGTGCAGTTTGGAACCCCACAGTACAAAATGACATAAAATTAGAGAAGACTGAAGGGAGACCTCACTGCAAAGATCTCATTGCAACCTACAGCTTCCTCACAAGGGGGAGTGGAGGAGCAGTGCTGATCTCTCTGGTGACAGTGACAGGAGGGAATGGCACAAAGCTGCGTAAGGGGAGGGTCGGGCTGGAAATCCGGAGAAGGCTCTTCACCAGAGGGTGGTCACACAATGGAACGGGTTCCCCAGGCCAGTGGTCATGGCACCAAGCTTGGTGGAGTTAAAGAAGTGTGAGAAATACATTCTCAGACATACAGTCTGATTTTTGGCTTGTCCTTTGTGGAGCAAGGAGTTGGACTCAGTGATCCACATGGGTCTCTTCCAGCTCAGGATATTTTATGATTCCAGGGACGACTTTCATTTGCTTTTTCCTTTATGGAGTGGCTGTTGCAGCTTTTGATCTGGTTGTAACATGCCTTTGGCCCTATGGCCTTGACTTTGTATTGTGCTGTTGTACACCATTTTAGCCCTTGGACTGCCCAGTCTCCTGAAGTGGGTCTGAAAACCTGTTCCTTGGACCAAAGCAGAAGATGAATAAACAAGCAATATCTTTCACAGCTCAAGTATTCTGAGAAAAGTTGTTAGACTTGCTGAGACGAGTGTCTGATGGAATGGGATGGATAAATGGCAGATGTGAAGACCTTGGGAGAAGCACTTAAGAAATTTGTTCAATTTCATTTTCCTTTTGTGAACAAAGAAAATGATCAAAGCCCAAGTTTGTAAGTGTTGAAGGTATACACCATCTGTGATCACCTTTAGTTGGGATCTGCTCCAGTTGAAAACTGGCTACATCTTAAGACCTTTGCCTGTGGCATTCAACACTTGCTCCAGCCTTGTCTGCTTCTTTCCCCCAGTGCAAAATTGAGGTTTGATGAAGAGATTGTTGGGCACTCTCTTAGATATTTGAATACATTAAGGCATGAGTTTTTCTAATACACACTTAAGTAACTTTAAATACTTACGTCTCTAGAATGTTCTTTTCCTTAACCTCCCTGCCCCCTGGAGAAGAAATGCTTTTTCAGCTACTTTGTTCTATCATGGTGCAGGAGCATATTGTGGATGAAAAACACCTGGTTTGTAGAAGGACAGTCCTTCACGAAATTATCCATTGCTGGAAAATATGAAACACTTCTCGTGTCTAGAATCTTCAGATCATCAAATGCAGACGTCTGCAACTACAGGAAAAGAAGTAATAGGTGCTTGCTGTAAGAGAAAATTCACAAGTGTACAAAGAGTATATGCGTGAGAAGTCTGTATTTGAAAGCCTAAGCTATTCCAACTCTTTTTAACCCTGATAAATAAATAATAGAATGATCAAGGAAACAAATCACTCTCCAGTCTGTGCACTTGCGCCTTTCACTGATGTTTCTGCATGTAGATGAGGTCACTTGGGTGTAGTTTTCTAAGTAAGATTTTACCAATACTTTTTATGGTGTTTCCTTCAAATAGTTATTCTGGCTGTGTCTTACGGCTGTTTCTTGGTGGCTTGCGTAGGCATCTGCTTTAGTTGATGAGGATGATATCTCATGCTGTTGCAACTATTTACTTCCAACATCTTATTTCAATTGCACAGTTCATAGGCTGTCTATAATGTCTGTAGCACGAACCACTCCTCCTCAGGATGTGTCATGCATTGACACAACTGCTTGCTTTGGCAGGGCCACTGATAAATAAGATAGCATTGATTCCCAAGGGATTTGAACAGTAGCTTCTCTCTGTGCTGACTGAATGTACTTTAAAGTAGGCTACCTTAATCTTCCCTTAACTAACTCACTATTCATATACAGTCCTTCCTATGACTTGATCCGGTCCTGTTTTTGCTGCATATTAAATTAAATATTTTACTTTACTCCAAGCCCATTGTGTTGTCCTTGTCTAAGGAGGAAGCAGGTTTTTTTTAAGACATTCATCTAGCTTTTTTAACATTCAAAACTGCATTACATATTCTCCTTATTTATTTCTAGTACTTGGTTCGGTTCTCCTTCCTTCCTCAAGTTAGGATCAGAAATTCCTTCTCAAAGGTCTCTGTGTCAGATGTTCCATCATCAGATATGAAATCACCCCTTACCTGAAAGTAAAGGTTTCATTCAGTGCGTCCTTACAGGGCACAAATGGATTTCTTGTCTTCTTATCTTTGTTTCCACCAGGCAGGAGGATATGTGAGCTTCTGGTCAGTACGTCTTCTGGAGCTGAACGCAATGCTCCAGTGCCTTGCTGAGTGCCATTTCATGGGTTTTTCAGATGGTCCCAGAATATGTATTTGTTTCTTCTGTGTAGAAGATAGCAAACCAGGAAACGTATTTACTTTTAGATAAGGATGCTTTGCCATTTGATGCTAAAGGCAAGTCAAGATCGGGAAAGTTGAAGTAACTCATTAGTTTTCATGATGATCTGACTTTTTTTTTGTAGTAAACTTGGTA
Organism: Pavo muticus; assembly: GCA_016647715.1. NCBI lineage: Eukaryota > Metazoa > Chordata > Aves > Galliformes > Phasianidae > Pavo > Pavo muticus. The sequence continues at coordinate 972,994 of JACDJE010000293.1, read as the reverse complement.
CTAATTTCTAAACAGAAGTGATATGCCTCAGTGGGACTGAAGTAATTACATACATCTGCTGTTGGTTCTCTGTAGTTTTGATGTGAGTATCTGTTTTGTTTTGCCTTTTATTATACTAGAAAATGGTGGGCAAAGATTTAGTGCTGTGATACGGATTAGGTTTTTATTTTCGACATCTATAGCTGCAAGCTGAAATTCACTATAGGAAAAAGAAGTCTTTTTGTTAAATAAAATTACCTGATACGCATAACTCATCAAAGCAAGACTTGCATAGTTATTTAATTAATTAGGCAAATAAAATAATGGCTGTTAGTGAATTGTGCTTTGTTTCTCTTTCTGTATTTCATGTGTTAAATATTACTCTTTTTCACAAGTTCTGTTCACAACCTGAAAGGATGCTGAAAGGCTCCCGGTTTCTTAGCTTTAAAAACAATTGACCTGAATAAGTTTAAATAAAGTGAAAGGAAAATATCTCTATCACAGAAGGAGGATATGTTGAATATATTTTTTTTTATCTTTTCCAGTGTTTGTCCAGTGGCCGTCTCCAGATCAGTGGTCTGACTTGCTTCAGAGCTATCACAGCAAACAAATAATAATACAACTGTACTTCATACAATACTGTACTTCATACAATTGTAATAATACAACTGTACTTCACTACTTAAGGCCAAGTGTCGGGTCCTGCACTTTGGCCACAATAACTCCATGCAGCGCTACCAGCTTGGGGATGAGTGGCTGGATGACTGTGAAGAGGAAAGGGACCCGGGGGTGTTGGTCGATGCTTGGCTGAACATGAGCCGACAGTATGCCCAGGTGGCCAAGAGGGCCAATGCCATCCTGGCCTGCATTAGAAATAGTGTGGCCAGCAGGAGCAGGGAGGTAATCCTCCCCCTGTACTCAGCACTAGTGAGGCCGCACCTCAAGTACTGTGTTCAGTTTTGGGCCCCTAACTACCACAAAGACATTAAGGCCCTGGAACGAGTCCAGAGAAGGGCAGCGAAACTGGTGAGGGGTCTGGAGCACAAGCCTTATGAGGAGTGGCTGAGGGAGCTGGGATTGTTTAGTCTGGAGAAGAGGAGGCTCAGGGGAGACCTCATTGCACTNTACCCCACTTTTCCTTTTGTGCACATTGCTGACCTCACCTGTGCCCTTCCCAATGTCAAGAAGGGCCTTTTCTCCCAGTGCTAGTTAGTGGCATACGTACACTCATATTAATACTTTTAATCTGTATTTTTTTAATGAGTATATTTATGCCATTTTATTCAGCCACCCTTTCGTACGTCCCTGCTTCACAATGAACGTGCTTGGCCATTACCCTGTGCTGTCTGTACCCTTCCTGGCTGAGTACTTAAAATAGTGGCTGCATTTAAATCTGGTGGTTCCTTCAGTCCAGCTGGTTTTAATCTTTCTCATTTTTTGTGGGCCTCTAACATTTTCCAAGAAAAGCATGGTTCTGCATAGAAATGTTATGTATATACATGAGTGCTATAGATCTATATGAATTACCTTTCTTTGGCCCTTAGAAGTCGCCTACCCAAGGAATCATAGGCTGAAAAAAAAGTCTGTCAGGATTTTCTAATCCTTAATTTCTGCCAAGTTTATCAAAGGTTTGTGTTTCAGTGACTCGTCTACAGTGATGTAGGTAGGTGGTTTCCGGGAAAAAGGAAACAGTAATTCAGTATTACGTGACCCTGCAGCCAGTACAGAATTGCTTTCCCTGCTCAGCTCTTACCATTGCACCAGGAGCTCGCTGCTGTCTTGCCTACCTACTGCATGACAAGGCCTGAGATGACACCACCTGGATGCTTGTGTCACCTGGGGCTCACAGGCTGCCGGGGCTCTGAGCATTGCCCACACTGGGCCAGCCGAAAGGTGTGTGTGGCCAGGGAGGCTGCTGTGCTGATGGCTGTTTAAAAGCTTCCTCCATCCCTGAGGGATGAGGGAAGGGAGCCTCCGCAGAGCAGGTACTGCTGTGCTTGGACCAGCCGGGCATCTCTCTGCTCCATACAAAGTGTTACTGTGCGGTGTTTTCCACATCCCATTCCAGCGCTGCTTTGTGGAAAGGCACCTTGCGATCTAGCACAAGCCTGATCTTTTCTCCCTTCCATTTCTCCCTCACCAGCTTTTCAGCATAGAAAAATGTGTTCCCATGCTTAGGTACTCAGAGTGTTTGCTGCGTTTCACAGGCTGAGATGCTCTTCCCGATCGAAAACAACTGACTGAACGTTCTGAGTATTGGCATGTAAATCAGTGTGCTGACCTTGCTGAGGTCTGGGAAAACCCGTCCCAGCTTCAGACTGCATTTGAGCCTCAGGATGTCGGCAGTTTGAATCACTGTGCTATGCCCTGCATGCCAATTGCAGAAACCACTTCAAATTCACAGTGGTGTTTGAAACTACCAGGAGCAAGGCTAGCACAACAGGGCTGCAGCATCAACAGTTGTTGCCTACCTTGTTCTTCTGTGATGACGATCTGGCATTTGAAGTTAATATTCTTTTTCTTTCCTCTGTCACTTTTTGTGCAGATAAAACAATTTAAGCCTATGTATTAGTGGGGTGCTTCAACACCGACGGGCAGCTAAGTACCACCATGCAGCTCTCTCAATCCCTCCCTCAACAGAACAGGAGGAGGAATGTAGGATGGGAAAAAGGCTCAGGGGGTTGAGATAAGGACAGAGAGATCACTCTCCTATTATCATCATGGGCAAAACAGACTCAGCATAAGGGAGGTTAATTTATTGCCTTTTACTAACAGACTAGAGCAGTGAGAAACTAAAAGCAAACTGCAAACGCCTCCCTGCTCTCCACCCTCTTCTACCTCCTACTCCTAAGTGATACAGAGGAATGGGAATGGGGAGATAGATACTTTGCTGCTCCTTCATGATACCTCTCTGTCCTTGCTGCAGCATGAGGTCCCTCCCATAATGCGGTCTTTCCCAAACTGATCCTGTGTGAGCTTCCCACAGGCTGCAGCTCTGCCAGCACTGCTCCAGCATGGCTCCATACCACAGAGCTCCATACCACAGGGCCCATCCTTCAGGCACTGCTCCATGTGGTTCCCCACAGGCGGCAGCTCCCCCAGCCCTCCTGCCCCACCGCAGGCTGCTCTCCATGGGCTGCAGCTCTGGCCTGGGTTGCTTCTGCAGGGTATCCATGGGCTGTGAGCTCCTTCAGGCCCCATCCACTGCTGCCCCATGGGCTCCTCCATGGCTGCACAGGGAGATCTGCTCCATGTGGTGCCCATGGGCTGCAGGGGGGTGGCCTGCTCCTCCATGGGCCTCTCCTGGGCTGCAGGGAGCTGCTGCTCTGTGCCTGGAGCACCTCCTGCCCTCCTTCTGCACTGATCTGGATGGCTGCAGGGCTGTTCTCTCACGTTTCTCACTCCTCTCTCCCATCTGCTGTTGGACAGCAGTTTTTCCCGTCCTTCAATCTGCGCTCCCACAGCTCAGCTCTGGCAGCAGCAGGTGCTGGCTGTGCTCTGACACAAGGCATTGCTGGTCTCTGTTTGCAGAGGTCACCTCTGCAGCCCCCTGCTACCAAAACCCTGCCCTGTAAACCCAATACAGCTAGAGATGCAGACAGAAGGTAGAGAATCACAGAATAGTCTGGGCTGGAAGGGTCCTTAAAAACCATTCAATCCCATCCTCCCTCTGGACCAAGTTGCCCAGGGCCTCATCCAGCCTGGATTGGAACTCTTCGAAAGATGGGAAGAAATAAGATCCGCAGCTTCTCTGGGCATCCTGCACCACTGCCTCACAGCCTCACAGTAAAGAATCTCTTCCTGACATCTAATGTAAATATACCCTCTTTCAGTTTAAAACCACTACACCTTGTCCTATTGCTACAGGCCATAGTAAAAAGTCTCTCCCCAAAAGATATTTTTGTGTATGTCATTTAAATGTCATGTACCTGACATAAAGTTGAGAAGGGTTTTGAGAAGTCATCTAGTTTGTTACCTTACTCTTAGGCAAGGTTAACTGTAGTATCTAGGAGAGCTTGGACAAATTTCTGTTTTCAGGACTGCTGGTTTTGAAGGCTTCAGCACTCTTGGGTGGTCTGAAAATGTTTCTCGTAACAGTTGCCACTAAAGAGTAGGATGCTGAGGTATTGCAGTGCTCTTCCAGCACATCAGTCTATTGCTCAACAGCAATCAGAAAGATGTTAGTGCAAAATATGTGTAAACAAAACAGGAAATGTGAGTTATATTACTGTATAAATCCATGGTTTATCCATCCTTGGAGATGTCAATTCCAGTTTCCCTATCTCAGAAATAGATAAGGACTCTTTAGCATAGAAGAGGGCAAGGGCTGACAAAGTGGTGGCACAGAAGAGGTGCACAGGGAGTACTTGGAGGAGGAGCCATCAGATGAAGCTAGCAGGCGGCAAGTTAAAATCCCAAAGCAATTTGTGTTCTTAGGCTCTTTCTGAGGTATCTGAAATTGATGGATGTCACATGTGGAATACCAGGCTCATTTTTGTTGTGACTTACTTATTGTGGTTGTTCTTTGGCCCTGTTTTTATGATTAGAAAGCTGTTTCTCTCTAAGTTAATTTTTCCATACAGAAATTTTGTGTATATAGAGAACCACTTATCTCTTCTGTAAGATCTTCACCTGTATATGTAGCTGGTGTGCAGGAGCCCTGTTAGCTGCTGTTCAAGCTGAGCAACTTGTTCACTCTGTGCCTCAAAATAAGAGCCCTTGGTTCATTTTCTCGGTGATCTTCCCTGAGCTCATTTTAACTACCTTTGTAGTCCACGAATGTCTGAACTGTGGTGTCAAAAACTTGATATAATAATCTTCTGGCTTGTATAATACTACTCTGTGGCAAAACAGTCAATAGTACTCAAAGTATTGTGGGGGCAGCTATTTCTTAGCAACTCAATTTGTTCACATCCGTTGTCTTTCTGTTGTCTTCTTCCTAGTCTTGTCCTCTTCGTGTGCTTGCAGTCCCCTCTTGTCTCTGCACTGTCTAGAAGTTTAGCATGTTAATTAGTCTAAAAATGCATCCAGCATGTTTCTGCATCATGCCTCAGCATCGTTCTGTGTGTGCTGGCTTTATCCAATTGACATTTGGAGCCTTATATACCTGCTGCTAATGTTTACTTTGGGAATTAAGCTCTTCCTGGTAATAGTAAAAGAAAAAATATTATAAGAAAAATTAGCTGAGTAGATTTCTCTGTGTGATAGAGTTGAAGGTGATTGCAAACAGTTTCAAGCAGATGAAAACCAACATGGGCTCTGATGCCAAGTCAGTGCCAGGAACGTGAGCAGCAGTGTGATTGCTGCTTGTTCTGACCCAGAACATCCTTGGGACGCCCACACTTTGGTGCAGCCCTTTTGTTGGTTTGGAGATATAAGCTGTCCAAGGGTGAGATGAAAAGTATCTGTGAAGCAGGTTAAGTGCCGTTTCAGGTAGTGTCCGACACGGCCCTGGTCACTGAATACTGTTGTTTGTTTTCACAAACCAGCACCTCGCAGTTTCTGAGCGAACAACTGCTGCGAGGAGACCATAACCTCTGGATTTCAAAGGAGCCATCGTTTTGCTGGTGCCTCTGTGGTTAATGTAAGAAAGGTGTCTTGCCATAAACTTTTCTGAGGTATTCAGCAAGGTTGGAAAGGGGTCGGCCCGGGCAGGAAGCCCTTGTCTGTGCTATAAAGAAAATAGCGAGTAACAAAATGAAAGCATCAAAGGCCCAACAGGATGCAGTCCCATGAGCCCTCTCTGGCATGTTAGTCCTGCTTGAAAGTTAGCATTGAGTGAAGAGTGACCTTAAAACTCGCTTCATTCAAACAGACTGGGCTCAAGTTTAAAGTTCAAGGCATTTTGTTTTTTCACCTGTTTCCTACAGTTTTAAGAAACTTCTGAAGAATTAATGTGTAACTATATCTGGTCACTGAGCCAGCGCTAAGAATTTTTCTCAAGGGAAAATAGTATTACTGTATGGAGGGAGAGAAATGGATACTTTCTGAGCTGCAAGGGAAAGCTTCAGCAAAATAAAACCCAAACCCACTGCTACCGCAGTCACAAAGTGCTGCGGAGCAAGTGTGATGCACACGCTGGTGCTTTTATTTTTCCTAAAAAGCTGTTGGGATGCAATAGTTGTCAGAACCACAGCAAAAAGGATGCTTATGGTCAGAGCTGTTGGGAGGCGAGGCCGTGCCCCCAGCTCAGGACCCAGCAGCTCGGCCGGGATGGGGCCCTGCAGCCCCACAGCCGGGCTCATCCCCACATCTCCTGCCCTCCTGACCCCGAGGCAGCCTCCTGTCCTCTGATCTTTGCATCCCACATAGCAAAGGGAGCAGTAACACGGCCCACAGGCAGGCCGCCCGTCCGCCTTTCGTAGTTAAAAGAAAGAGTTGGGAGAGATGACATACAGATTTCATTCGCGTTTCCTCGCGCCGTTAAATTTTAATGATTCTAGCATGAATATTTCATGAAAGAACCTTTTGAATGGGTTTGTTTTGTCCTGGCACCTACTACCTAGTATAGAATCCGATTTCTATTATTTTTTTTTTTCTCCGAGGTAGATCTGCAGAGGTCTGAAGTGTCAAACCAGATTAAGTGAGGAAGGCCGCTTTCCCGTGGTGCCGCCAGCTGCCCAGCGACGGGCTGCTGCTGGCTGAACCGCTGTGCAATGACCCTGAAATACAGTCCTGCTCTTTGCTCTCCTTGCCACAAGGTGGCCGAGGTCTGAAAGCACAGATCTGAGAGCTGGGAGTTGCGCTGGGTGTGGAGCAGCCTGCCCAGAACGCAACACCCAGCAACACATATGCAAAGGCAGCGTGTTGAGCTTACCCCAGGCGGATGGGGAGACCATCTGTGGCCATGGAGGGCGAGGGGAAGTTTGGTCGCCAGCCTTCTTCTGTTACAGCTGTGGGCTTGCAAGTGCCATCTCTGTGTAACCTGGGACTGAGGTTTCCAATTCCTCCTCAGTCTCCACTTAAGCTGCCCGGTGAATTCATTTACTTACATAGAATCATAGAATCGTTTGAGTTGGAAGAGACCCTTAAAAGTCATCTGGTTTAACCCCCCTGCAATGAGCAGGGACACCTACAGCTCGATCAGGGTGCTCAGAGCCCCATCCAGCTTGACTTTGAAACACCCAACCCTGGGTTAGCGAGTTCTGTTGTTGTGGTTGGGTTTGTTGAGACGAGCAGTAGCGTGCTGGGTGTACTGCTGTCAATCTGAAGGGAGCGCTTCCAAACTGCCTGAAGCTGCTCAGCCAGAAATACGCACTTCATTGTCACCAGTTTTGTGAGTTTTAACACTTCTCCCTGAAAACTTTTCAGAAGCTTATCTTCAAATGTACAGTAAGGAGAGATCTTAGCTTAATGGAAATGAAGCGTATCTTTTTCCTACAGATGCGCCACTCGGTATTAAGCTTTTTATGTGTGTTTTAGGTTTCCCTTTTTATTTTTTAACTTATTAACTCTGACAAGTAACCTCTTGGTTGTGAACAATTTAATTCACAATTCATTTTTCTGATTCAAAGTGAACACGAGTGCCCTAATCCCCTAATGGGAATTAATTGCATGTTTCAGTGCTTAACTCTGATCCTTTCCCAATCCCCACTGGGACAAGTTTCTTCCTGAAAGATCTCTGTTTGTTATTCAAAACACAGTCTGAAAGGTAATGATTTTTCTTATAAAAGGGAGTCAGACGAACTGAATATTAATGTCCTTTTTATTGTGAGGGAATGAGCTGCATCTGAAAAAACTCATTTATGTCATGAAGGATAGATTACGCTGGAGTATATCTGATAAAACACAGAGACAAATCAGTGTGGTCTTTTTCCTTAAGTGAAAGCTGTTTGCCAATAAATAAAGGCACGCACCTTTTTTGCCAGAAAACTATTCTGTAACAGAGAGAAACTCCTTCTTCACAAAGGGAGAAGCTGCTTTGCTACTGGTTAAAACGCCTGGTGATTGTAAATGACGCTCCTCTTGGCCGGTAATGTACCCTTTGAATAACCCAGCTGACATAGCTACTAAATTAAGAATAAATAGCTGAAAAAAAAAACCCATTAATTTTCTGCTTCCAGTCAGTTTTTAAAGATTTTTCAAACTCTGAATGTTGTTTAACAACAAATGGAGCTTCATGTTCTCCTCTGGTGGTTGGTGCACAGCTGTCTCACTGCTGTGTTGGGCGGAACAGAAACAGACTGAGGGCAAAATCAGGAAAACCATCCTTTGCCATGCAAGAAGAATTGGGGATGAACAGGGCAGAGCGTGAAAAACAAAGGAAAAGCTAGGAAGGTATGGATGGTTTCTGCCTTTCAGTAAGGCCAATCTTTTATCCCATTTAAGCCAATTTTTAGAGTTTTGTGCTCCTAGATAAAACAAATGCTGAACAACATTGTTCAGGGGCTGCTTAGAAGATGTGGCTAGCATACGTGCAGAACAGTGACTGCAGGCAGAGGTGGTTTGGCACATGGGCATATCTAAAAAAGACTTCAGGATGGATCTTCCAGTTTTGTTAGCACTGAAACAACAGGGTCCTGCCTCCCAGTCCGTCCGCAAGGTAAACAAATGCAAATAGCATTGGCTCTGCTCACCCGGACAAGAGGGGTGAAGGTGCTCCTGACGACACTGTCGCCTGGCCTGCCCTCATCAAGTCATCAAAGGAGGCCTGTCAGCTGGGAGTCACTGAAAGCACCAAAAAGAAATGTTGTTTTTCCCTTTCCCTGAACAGGCGAGACAAACACGTCCTTGTGCTCGCGACGGCAGCTTCCGAGCAGCCCTGGCTCAGCTGGACGTGGCCTCCCCGGCTCTGCCGGCGTTCAGCAGGCAGAGCCAGCCAGTGGGACCCGGTGCTGGGCCTGCAGGAAGCCTTCAGCATATCCCCGAAGCGGCCCTACAGCAGGTTGAACTTAACCCAAGCCTGTGCCAGGCCACCTCATTCTGCAGCACAGCACTTGTTTTTCCAGGGCTGATGTTCCAGCCTTTTCATTCCCCTTCAAGACAGGCAGCTCTGTGGTCAGACTGAGTGATGTCCCAGTTTGCACAGTGTTAGCTTGCTGCAGCTACAAGCATTGTGCTTCTTACTGTGCTTTCCTGTTTGTTTGGGGATTTTTGGGAGTGTAACCAAGTTGATATTACTAACATAAAAAAATGCTCACCAGCAAATGTATGCAAATGCAGCACAACATGACGGCAAGTTTGAATGCATTAATTTGCTTTGGGATGATTAATGCCACTGTGCTTTATTTTACCATGAAACAAGATACTTGAACTGAAACCAGGCACCTCTGTCTCTGAATATAATGTTGTTTCTCAAATCCTGAATATTGCCATGGTGAAGGGGAGGCACACGCTGTGCTGGGCTGCACAGACCTGGGGATGAGGAAAAGTCCATCACTACAGCCTTTAAAACCAGCCCCTCTGCCAAGGAGGGGTAGAATTGTCCTTTGGCTTCACCTCTGCAGTCTTAACACTACCTGGACTTGGCTGGGGCTACTTAAACCATAAATGCAGTAGAGCAATATAGTAAGGTGCTTGCGTATCTGAACTGAACTGTGCCTTTTTGTTGTTGTTGGGGTATTTTTTTGGTTGGCTGGTTGTTGTTTTCTTCCATGAAGGATGTGCTAATTTGAACTCGTTCCTATCACTGGGATGGCTCCCTGGGTTGCTTTTGGTGTGTTACTGAGCATGGCATCATACTTTGTGCAGCACGGCTCCAATTTAATCATGAGAGAGGCAGAAATCCTCGAGGAAAGCTTGAAGCTCAGCACTGTGTCGGCTGCTGGCGTGGCTTCCTTAGAATCATAGAATACCCCAAGTTGGAGGGACTCGTAAGGGTCATTGACTCCAACTCCTGGCTCCGCACAGCAGCACCTGGAAATCAGACCTTCTCCTTAGAGAAGGCCAGTCACATACATAACATCCGCCTTTGTCCCTCTGCCGCTTTTGCAGGTACGATGGCTCGTGTCTTTGTGTATGGCACGCTTAAAAAGGGCCAGCCCAACTACAAGTACATGATCAACACTGCCAAGGGGATCGCAAAGTACCAAGGAAGGGGCCGCACGGTGGAGAAATACCCTCTGGTGATTGCGGGGAAGTACAACATCCCCTACATGCTCAACATCCCAGGCACAGGATACCAGATCGCAGGGGAGATTTACACTGTGGATGACCAGATGCTGCGGTTCCTCGACGAATTCGAAGGCTGCCCAGACATGTACCAGCGCACAACGATGAGAATCGAGGTGGTGGAGTGGGAGGGGAAGAGCGGCACAGCCGAGGTGCGACCAGCCAGCAGCGGAGTGATGGAGTGCTTCGTGTACAACACCAGCACCTACCAGCCTGAGTGGGTCCAGCTTCCCTACCATGACAATTATGATTCCTCCGGGACCCACGGCCTCTCCTACGTGCTACGAGAGAACAGAGATTGAGACGGCACATCCCTGCGAAGACAGTTCTAAGCAGGTGTTGTGTGGCAGCCCTACCAGCAACCCCATAATGCCTTTCTCTTAAATCCCCAGATCTGTAACCTCCCAGACCTGGGCACGCTGGCTCTAGTGCTGCAGTGCTGTAGGCCTAGAGACTGTTACAGCCTTGTGCTCCCACTAACCCACCCTAACTGGTTTCGCACGATGGCCGAAATAACTGTGTTTGTGCACAGCAGTGAGGGGGTTTATGTTCTTTCCTGCCCCCCTACCCCTTCACCTCAGTGCACGGCCGAGGTGAGTGGAAGACAGATGAACACACTAATTCTTTCTTACCTGAACTGATAAATTTATCACGTGTGTTCCATAAGCTGGGTGGAGTAATGACGTTATTGTACTAATAGCTAAAACTGATTTTAAAAAATCGTATCTGCAAGCAAAGTAAAATGCACATCTAATATTGTCCTGTAATGGTAGGCTACTGAATGTAAACCATGCAGCAAGCAAATGTCTGTGGGGGAAAAATGACCGCACAGGTAGTCTGTGCTTAGGGAAAAATACAACATTGCCGTAGAAATAAAGGGAAGAGATTTTTAAAAATGACTATTCTTACTTCATAATGCAATGTTTTTCTGAACTGGAGATTATTATTTTTAAAATATGTTTAGTTTTATGAGATACTGTAAAGAAATATTAAAGAATGATTAAAGAGAATTCCATTTAAAATCGTATGTTTCATTTAGCATCCTAAGTAAGTGCTTTAGGTACCGTTTCAGTTCACTGAGTGACTGGGATCTGGATGCTGAGCGCCAGAAAAGCAAACCTGACTTCAGCTGCCCACTGCACCACACCAGCTGCAGCTGTGGTGAGCACTATTAAGGCGACGCTGAGTCAAGCACTTTAATGCAGAGCTTGCAGTTGTATGCAGACTGAATTTCCTACTGGGGGGAAAGATCCTTAATTACATTATTAAAAAATAAAAAAGGACCTATATGTGATGACTGCAACATTTAAAGACTACTGTCCTCACGACCCAACCAACTGTGCTGGCTTCTGTACAATCTGGGGATATTGTGGCTGTGTTGTTGCACTGCTGTGCCTTTTATTTCCTTCAACTGCAGCGTTTGGTGCACTGACATTGTATAATTTAGAAAGCTGCTGCAGGGACAAGGCTGTGAGCAGGGAATGTGTGTTGTGCAGTGAGCCAGAGTACAATGAAGTGTACCAAGGGGACCGTTCAGAACTGTACTGTACTTCTGCTTCACTGGCAGGAGCTCTGGGATGGCCAGAGATCAGCACAGGGAGCCAGGGTAAGGAACTGGCCTTGAACTTCATTAGTAATGGGCACTGCTGCCATTCAAGTAGAAAAACAGAGTGAGAGGTTGTGCTTCTGCAGCAGGCACATTAAACTCTGAAATGCTTTTCAAGCAGAATATTCATTTTGTGAATCCTTTTATCATGCTTCAGTTTAGGGCAACCTGCAGAGCCTGAGCTGTGCCCCTTCTGGAGCAGGCAAGATGGCACCAAGGACATTCCTAGGAAAGGCTGCAGGGTCTCTGCCTCAGTTTCTCCAAAGCTCTGATTTTATGAACACTCCTAATCCCTCACTGAGTCTTTAGAAGGAGCCCCCGCACAACAAGAGGTCAGACACGTGGATCTCCTGGCCTGGAGGAGCTCAGGGGGCAGTGTGCTTGGCCTGAGGGGCGGCTAAGGGGACTTCAGGCCCATGCCTGGAAGGCCCTGTATCCAGTGACCAACAGAAAGAAGATAAAGGGGAGGGCGTTTGAGTACGGAGTCTGAATAAAAGAGAAAATTCCCTTAGAGCTGCAAGTGAAAATACAAGGGAAATTCTGCAGTAGCAAAATAAAACATCTAACCCATAATTTAAAGCTAGTCTGGACAAAGGCTTCACAATATTACAATAAGTCTGGCCAGAATTTAAGCAGTAATTGTTCAGCACTTACACAGAGTGTAGGAAACTGCTGAGTCCATTCAGTGGTTAATTTGTCGCTCCTATCAACCATTCTGTACAATTTGGCTGGGGCCTCAAACCGGTGAGATTACCATGGAGAAGATTAATCAGCTTCAGGCTTTTGTTATGTTTTCTTTTTAAAAAAGCAGCTTTTCCTGTTTTAAAGCAGAAATGATATTTTATTGATTTTACTTGATCCTGAAAAATCAAAGAATTACAAAGGTTATGTACAAGTATTTCTGGAAGTAAAAATCTGGGATCTGTTGCCAAGGTTTAACATCTGTGTTTGCTGTCTTAACCACTGATACAATAAATATGGCTCTATAAAATCTTCTGCGTAGGAAGGTCCATCGTCTGTCTTGAATTGCTCTAATTTTACTTCATGGATGGAAATAACCAAGGTTGAGCTAATTCAACAGTGGGAAGGCAACCTTTCATTCCAGTTCCACCAGCAGATCTCCTTCTCCAACGGTATCACCGGCTTTGCAGTGCACAGCTTTCACCTACAGCACAGAAACAGAAACAATTTCAGTGTGTAGATCGGCACTGTCATTAAGTTCACACTAAAATTTTAAACCTTTCAGAAGACAGTTTGAGTATTCAGCATTCATGCTTGGACATTACAGTACAATATTCTGTTATTTCATGGATTACAGACTGGAAGTATTAGTGAGTTTCGGGGCTGCAGCCATGAAGCTGGGTTTCCCTTAATCCCTGCACTGCTGAGAGAAATTGATTCAAATCCGAGTTGGAATCCTTTAATGTAACTGAACTTGGCAAAGGGTTACAGTTGTCAAATAAATGCAACTACATCGATAGACGAGTTCTTTTACTGAATGAATATAGTATAGTATGTCCTATATAGACCCTCATCTTCTCTAAAAAATGCTGAAACACGTTAGCACATGGAGCTTCAGAAGATATTTGAAGCTCTGTGTTAGAGTTTGCTTGCAGTGTTAATCCAGAGCTCCCACTGAGGTACCCGAGTTGTTGGATGAAGTCTCATTCAGCAGTTCACCTGGTTGAGTCACCTGAAGCTAACTGAAGCTCCTACAGGGAACCCGCAGCACACCCAAAATCAGGCTGATGGGGCTGCACGACTGCCCACATCTGAGTGTGACAGCCTACAGCCCTGTGAGCTGTAGGTGCACCTCTGGGTCTGTCGCACAGACGCATTCACAGCGTTGTCCAAGAAATGAAGCTGAATACTGTTGGCAGGCGAAAACTTCACAAGAAGTACAAGAAACAGCTTTATTTCCAAATCAATACCTACACAGCCAACCCAATTCCTAAGACTCGTCTTTCAGGAGATTAAAGCAGTGTGAGAGATACTCTACTTCTTTCTTTTCTTGCTTTACAAAGCCAAAGTTCAGAACACGCTGTAGCTCACTGGTGTCTCAGCCTCCCCAGTGGTTTCTGCCACGTGCTGGCAGTGGCCATGCACTCCTCTGCCTGGCCACAGCTTGCTCCCCATCCCTTGCTGCTAAACCACCTGCATGGAGTGAGCTCGGAGTGGACAAACCCACGTTTCTCACAACTATAAACAGGAAGAGGAATGATGAAGAAAAGGAATTCAGATGGGGAAGGAAAATGGACATCCTCCAGCTGAAGGCAAACAAACTGAGTTTCAAAACACAATTTCAATGCATAAAAAAAGTGGGCTAACAGCCAATGCCAAACATCCCATTCCTGCAGAGGGGTCAGGCTCTCAGCACTCTGAGTCGTGGTTTTGCACTGTAGAGAGGAGCAAAAATTTCTGCTTAGAAAGGACTAATTCACCAAATGGAGTGTTTATGTGCACAGTTGTGGGGAGTATTTATTAGTTGGAGAAGGGCAAGCAGGATTTCAAGGAACAGGCCATTGGGACGCAGCACACCTTGGTGGGAAAGGAAAGGTTGAAGTAAAAAAATAAAGTGGAGGGAAGGTGGCAGTATCACTTTAGTCACAAATACTCACTGGTTAAAAGCAGTGGAGACAAAGAGCAGCAAGAAGGGGTTAAACAAAGGAAGCAAAGTTGAAAAATAAATGCCATACAATATTAATCAAGTGAGAAAATAAGTTATGTAGGAATTAATGCATGAAAGAAAATAATAAAGTGCCAATGTCAGAGCAACGGGAGAAAGTACATTCTCCCTCCCTCCCCTCCCCCGCCCTCTTGCATTTATTTCCTCAAGACCCAATTTTGCATGAGACGTACTGGAAGAGGCAAGCCCTGGTCCAAGCCTTGGTGACAATTTCAGTGCTGTGCCAAATCATCCTTTCTTGTAAACACACAAACAGTCCTTGGCATAGAAACCCATCCTCAGATCTCAGCAAATCTTGCCAACTCCTAACCCAGCCTGCCCTGGAGTCAGGCTCCTTGCTGCCTCCCTCTGGGCTAATGAACCTTGCAAGATATCTTTCTATTATCATTCTTATTATTCTCTTTAGCAAAATGGCCTTGCTTCAGGGAGAGCAGAGGGTGCAGAGATGGGCTGGGACCTGCTGGGAAAGGTGAGATTAGGTGAACAAAAAATCCAGATCTCCTGATGACTCTGCTCTCTCTCCCTGAATCGGGCTGTGCCCAGGTGATGGTTCCAGGCTGAGCGTTACAGTGCGGCACAGGAATGCTCTGAGGCCCTGCCCCGGGGCTCACAGCCCCCCATACAGATGGGGTTTCTCCCTATCATGCAATCCTACCCAGTTTCCTGCTCAGAGGGCTAATAATAAAAAAAAAAAGCACTCTTCTCATAGAACGATAGAATCATAGAATGGCCTGGGTTGAAAAGGACCACAATGGTCATCTAGTTTCAACCCCCCTGCTATGTGCAGGGTCACCAACCACTAGACCAGGCTGCCCAGAGCCACATCCAGCCTGGCCTTGAATGCCTCCAGCAATGAGGCATCCACAACCTCCCCGGACAACCTGTTCCAGTGCATCACCACCCTCTGAGTGAACAACTTCTTCCTACAAAAATGCTTTCTATGCCTTCTTCTGAGTGGTTTGGTAAGATGAGATTGTTTGCCATTAATGAATTAACTAGCAAAGAGATCACCCTTCTTTAGTTGCTCTCTGGAAACAGGGAATTTGGGGAAATGATCTGTAACACCTTTCAATTCAACATGGCATTGTAACATCGTAGAAAACAAATCATTTAGGAGAAAAAGAGTTATATGAATTTCTAAAGCCAGTAAAACTACTTCCTGCTGTGCTATCTACAGCTCGGAACTGCTTAACAGCATTCACAGCAGATGTAAATGTTAAAAATTAAAGACACCTCACTCCGAAAGACTTACAACAATCAGACTTAATTCCTTAACAACCAGAATCCTCCTTTTTTCCTTTCTAAATTCCATCCTATTTGACAAGCTGCATATGGTTTTAAGTGACCCAAGGTAGCTTACCTTGCCTGTTTTAGCAGCGATCATACTGTTCTGCATTTTCATTGCTTCAATTACACAAATCTCTTGACCTTCTGAAACCTGGTAAAATTAAAGCGGTACAAAATGAGGAGAGAGGATTTAAAAAGCTCTAAGTGCGTATGGTTCTTTTAGAAAATAAAAGGATTATTTCATTAAACACTACAAGGCCTCCACGGCGCAAGTCAGCCAGTTACGTACGGCCAAGACACAAACCACTGCTGCTTTTGGCAAACTGGGAGCAAAACTGGGATGGAAAAAGGAATCACCTGCTGAAAGTCATCACCCCAAGCAAACCTGGATGGCCCCTCGCCCATCTCATACACTCAGCTCTAACTTTCACAGCTCACATTTCACATCCGCCTCAGCTCGACATCAATTAAATCCAGACTGAAATTTAATTTGCGCAGCTTTGGCCTCGGAGCCTCTGCTCTGCTTCCCTGGCACTAATCCCACGGATGCTAATCCTGGTGGGGAAGCCAGACGTTTCTTGGCACCTGTCCTGGGGAGCGCGGGCGGGAGGCTCCGGCCCTGCACGTGGCGGCACCCAGGAGGGTGCTCACCACCAAAAACCAGGCCCCAGGGCTTACGGCGGTCCATGGGCTGCCTACAGATGAGGGCAAAAATACACAATCCAGGATTTACCCCTCATGTGAACCGAGGATTGCCCAGCAGCGTCAAGGAGATGGTCGTGTACCATTTTTCCAACAGCAATGTGATTGATGGGCTTTTTGGAGTAAAGATGGAATGTGTTTGCTCTGGGAGCACTGCATGGTAACCAGATCCAGAAAGGTAACCAACACTTAGACTACCGAAATGCCATCTCGAGCTTCAGGTGAGCATTTAAGTCAGCAGCAGCATCAACTTGGAGGATAGTGCCAAAGACTCATGCTTTGTCCCTGGTTATTTCCCTCTGTTCCCGCTCCCTGCCTTTGTCTCTTGCACACCTGCTCCTCTGCGCGAGGCCGTTCCCCAGCAGCTCCCTTCCTTCCTGCTCTCCCTCTTCCTCCCCCTGCCTCACTGTTCAGCCTCTCTCCAGTCTGCTCTGAACTTCCAGACAGCTCTAAGGTTAACAGGAAGCTAGGAACAGCTATTTCAGTTTAAAAAAAAAAAAGAGAAGACAAGAATGTTGGTTTGGTTTGGTTTGGTTTGGTTTGGTTTGGTTTGGTTTGGTTTGGTTTGGTAGAAGATCTTTCAGAAGATAAATCTGCTATCCTCTGGTTAAACTCCGCTAGCCAGGTGCCCCAGCCTCTGGGGCTGCTGAAGACCAAGCTTGGATATGAATTTGAGGGTGTAATTTCAAGGGCACAAGGAACTCTTCTCTTGAGCCCAGTGTGACTCAGGTTGTCAAACCACCAAATGCTTCCGTCAGGAGGATGGTGCACACGCATGTCCTGTAACAACTGTCTGAACAGAGTTCTGAGAAGACACTTACTGGGAAAGTACAGAGTTGTCTCCACAGATCTGCAGTACAGCAATAAAATACCAGTAAGGACAAGTGGCCACGGCATGGAGATGTCTGTGAATTTGAATTTTTCCATTTCCCACCTTTCTCTACAATAAAAATTTTGTGTTTTACATAATACCCGCTGGGCTGATGACAAAGGAATCGGTGTCCGGGAAGGAAATAATCCACCCAGCCAACAGACAATATAGCCAAGTAACCAGTAAACATCCCACAGTTGCACTAATTGGAAGGAAGGAGGCACTCCGAGTACGCAGCACGTGTTAAAATGCTGTGTCAGTACTTCTGACAATGCGCAATTTGTTCCAAATTACTTTGGCGAAAGTGTCACTTAAGCCCAGAAGTTTAATTGCCGTTCTTATGTTAAACCTTTGCAGCTCCACTCATTGTGTTGCAGGGCAACAAATCCTAAAATGAGGCACTCGTATCTGCCTCTTTTTCAGCCTTTTGGGCGTTGTCCAATTTCTTTCATTACATAATTGCACATATCCCTCTGCCTGTCATTTAGACTGTAAATGAAAGCCGCGTTGATGTGTACAATTTCTTGCTTTCCAACTCACTTATCTAAGGATTTATCCGGCCGGTCTGTAAGGTGGGATTTTCTTTGTATGACTTTTTTCTTTCAGAGAATGGTACATCACTGCAAACCACCATTTCAGCCCAGAGAGGTCTCAGTGACGACTCGAATCTGTCACAACAGGCAAATGGAAAGCAAACAGAAATCCATTTGATGGGAGCCGGGTAAAATAGATTGGCCCTCTTTCTTTCGGGGACTGCACGATGTGCTTTATCTCCTTCAGGTGAGCACTTTCCCCACTGAGCAATACAGGATGAGGAGAAGAAGCCAAACCTGAGAAGCAGCAGTGCTGCCCTGCTTGCAGGAGGGGCGTAAAGAGGAGGCGCACCCAGGGACAGGCACCACTGCCAGGGATCCCCATGAGCACACAACACTTTTCTCAGACCTCTGTGCATCACCCGGTACGGACTTCACCATTGTGACAGGGTGACTTCAGAGCGAGGCTTGTAAACTGCTCACAGGCCCCACAAGTCTTTCTGATAAACCCAATCAGCGCTGATGCACTTCCCCGCGCCCCGCCTAATTGGTGCAAAGTTTGCGGAGCTGCATCCCGCATCTTTCATCCAGCTTGCGGCGTCCTCTCCTTTGACACGGGGTCAGGGTTCACGTTCGCATCCGATGCTCCGAGTGGCCCTCATTAGGCGGCAGCCCGCCTCGCGCCCAAATGAGTGCGCTGGGAGGGGAGCTCGGCCCATTTACTCAGCAGATTTTAGCATGTTAAGGAGGCCCGAATGTCACACAGCATTGCCACGTTTTGAGGAGTTTCAGACATCTCCAGCTGATGATTAATTGTGAGTGATGGGAAATAAAATCCAGTAAAGCCAGCTGCTTGCCATGGTCGGCAAAATTACTATAATGGATATAGGCTGCCAATTTTCCAGTTTTACTGGCAAGTCTTCCAAGTGTAATTAAGGGAAGTTATAAATGATATGGAAATCTATCAAGTCCCATTTATTTTCAGAGGACTCCTTCCCTTGAGACTTTTATCTTCAAGCTTATAGTTTGCTTTGTTGTGCTAATGATTTAAACCACTTCTTATTTCTGATTAAAGCCCCCAATATCCTCCGTAAGAAGTTAGATCCACTTTATTCGCGGGGATTTAAAGAGACAGAAACCTTTTTAAAGTTGTGTTTACTAACGGCCCCGAGCTCCGGCTCGCTCTCTGGAGCCACAACTGAGCGTCCTCCATCTTAGGCACCGTGCCACCATCCGGGTTGCTGTTTTCAGACAAATTTTGACAATTTGGAAAGATGTGATGGGGGGAGAGAAAGGAGCGGGAAGGGAAAGAGGCATTAAAAATAACAGAATACAAAATCCCCCGCCAACAAAAGCCCGAGGGCCCTCCAAATCCTAACGCCTCCAAAAACAAAGCTCGCCGAGGCTGCCCCAGACACCAGGCATTTAGCACGGGGTGGTGTTGCTCACTAATGTCGTTTGATTTGGAATAAAAGCATGAAAATGATGTGCAAAGGCCTAAAATTGGAGACGTAAAGGATGACTGCACAGTATTCCATTTCTCAATTTCATCCTTCAGAGCCACAAAATGGGGGTGATACAGTTACTGGATGAGATTTACAGTAACAGCTGTGGTCTTCCCACACAAGGGAGGACCTTCTAATGGGCTGAGGTCTGTTTTGAACAGACGGGGAGTAGCAAAACAAGGTTCCCTATTAAGGGTGTGCGGGAATATTCCTGATAAAGAAAGCGAGTGGTGGGAGTCAGATTGCTTTAAGAGACCCAAATCTCCTTTCAATGGCAAAAAACGGAGCTATTTTAGAAAGTGCTAACTGCTAAATAAATGAGAGATGTGTAAATGTAAGGGTTTGGTTTTTCCTTCATCTCCTGGCTACAAACTGTAAAGAATGCATAGGAACCAGTGCCAGGGGCATATGGCTTTCTCCTGCGCTGAACGTTCATACAAAAGACAGGTTCATCAGTCATTGGAGTAGCTGGGTAAAAAATTAGCTCCTGATGGATGGTATTTAGAGCTTACCTGCTGCTCGTACATTACCAGGGAAACACGGGTTTTGAAACCCACATGACATTAGAAACTGCAGACCGTGAAATACCCCACGTGCGAGTGAGTGCGCTCCTAACGTCCGCCAGGTTATACAAAATCAAAAATAAGCTATTTAGACCCTCTGCCTAAAATTGGGCCCGCTGCAAGGAACCCTGGGTCAGCCCTACACAGGCCAATTAACGCACAGCATCTGCTGTATAGAAGCCGTGCATGAAGCACTTCCGAATGATTTCAGCAATTAAAAGAGAACTGTTTCCTGCCTGTTCTGACAGCAACTGTTTCAATGCAAGAGTGAGCACCAAATCATTGTGTGCAGCTGAAAAAAATAAGTCTTTTTCTTTTCGTTTTTTTTTTTCCCTCCCGTCTTGTGAAAAGGAGGTGGGAGGGATGAAGATTTCTTATGGAATCGGATCGTTCTTTTGTTGTCCGACATTCTGTGTTTTTCTGCCAAATTAGACAGAAGGCTCCGAGGGTTTACGGGGCCCTCTACAGTATCACCTTCTGGTGCACTGCGGCTCCCTAAAAAGACGGATCGATATCAGCCCTGCTGATTTGCCTGCAAAAGTGAAAATCCCTCAATTACATTTTGAAGACCATTACATTTAGAACGCAGGTGCTCCGCCGATGCATAACATTTTAAGGCTCTCAGATCCAAAGACAAAAAAAGAAAGTGACGGCAGAAAGGATCTTCCGTTCTCTTAAAAGCAAAGGGAGAATTGGATTTTATGGGTATCTTCTTTCCAAGCTTTGGGGAGACACCGGTAAACAGCCCCTGTGATTTCCATTACGCTGGACCTGTGTCCCCATTGAGTCCTCTGAGTGAGAAGGGACAATGCCAGACCGTGCCACATGAAATCCAGCTACCCTGGCTTGCAGGCTTCTGCAAAATAATCACAAACTCTCATTTACACCCGTGCCAAACCACTGCACAGCAACTAGGTATGCATTTGCTGTATAAAACCCCTACTAAAATTGGGGGGTTGTTTATTTGTTGTCTAAGTTCAGCCCACGCTGGTATCATTCCCCTTCTCTTCCGTTCTTTTGCTCTGACTTGTTGGCATTGAGCATCTAACAAGAAAACAAATTGAGGGGAACTGGATGAGCAGCAATTGAAATTCCTTGACGCTGCCCATCACCATGTAAAATAATTAGTGCGGGCCTTCCCTTCGTTCCAAATTAACTTTGAAAACAGGAGCTACAGAGTCGCAAAAATAATTAGCAGCAATTAATAGACTTGACAAATCATTATCAACCTGTTTTTTTTTTTTGCAGAGCTCCTTTCAAGAGCGAATCTGCAGATAGCACTTCCCAAATGTTGTGACCCCTGATTAACCCGAGGTCAGTGCCGGCCCCCTGACAGCAACCAGCACCGGCCATTGCACTCCCACTTATCCCAAACACACGTCCCCGCTGCTGCTGCGACCCCCAGGCACTGGGGGAAGCGATACGGGGCAGCACGCCTCCGGGGGGATGCTCGTGCTGCTTAGTCTCAACAACGCCGTGCTCCCAACACCACATCTCAGTGATGGCTGAAGAGTTGCTTGGTGTTCCAAAAGACAATGCAGATCAATAAACCCCCCCCTATGATTTCTTTTCCAAAGAAGTTAGCACTTCTCTCTAGGAAATCTGATCTAACTGCGGTGTCCCTGTTCATTGCAGGGGAGTTGGACTAGATGGCCTTCAAGGGTCCCTTCCAACTCTAAGGATTCTATGATTCTATGAAGAAACTCAAACAATGTTGACTATTTGTACTTCTGCATGGGGACTGCAATTCATTCTTAATTACGCTGCGCTCAGACACAAATCTTAGGCTGTGTAAATTGCATAAAGATACTGAAGAAAAATCTTTTCGTCAAATATAAAAATCACATAAATGCTATTTGCAACTTTTAATGCAACCACAGCAGAACTACTCAAAGCCTTGAGTTACAGGAGTGGGGAAACATCTGAATGCTTTCCTTCTTGAAATTTCCTATGAGAATTTTTTCATCTCCTGTTTACCAATAGAGTAATTTTCCCAACAAAAACACACACACACACAAATCACTTAATAACCAGCATTATAAAAATGACATCGCTTCCTGACCACTTTTGGACACATTTATGTATATAAAATGTAAAACCATTACTTACATCCATTTTTACACTTTTCCCTGGCTGTTATTTATCTGTTATGAATTCCTACCACTTGGATTATGGGGATGAGATAAGAAACAGGCATTTTATTTAGACTTGGAGGACTGAAGGGCAAACACCTCTTAAAGCAGCACACACCTGGCTGATGGCAACACTATGCAGCTCTACCTTTTCTTCCCCAAGTTCAGAAATTAGGAAGCATTTGGCATTACTTTGCTTTCCAGCAGCAGAGGTCAAGCGAAACGGATGTCTTCCCACAGTAAGAACCTGAGCTTGGGAAACAGAAAATTGTGGAGAAGGCGTTTTTCACTATTTGTCTGAAGAATAACAACTGATAAATCGGGAGAGGGGTTGTATGCAGTTGAAAGCGCCTTCTTCAGCTGCTTTTAATGTGTGGAGAGTGTTCAGGATGTTACACAGCTCAAAACGCAGCCCTCAAGTTATCACCACTCAACTTCCAAGACAGAGTCCTTACTGGCAAGAAGAGAGGAAATCTAGAAACTTAGGCCAAAATAATTAACCTCTCTCTCTTTTTGGCTGTAGAGGTGCAGAGATTAAGTCATGATGGAGCGTTTGTCCAGAGGTGCTTTCCTTTTACATTTGGAAGAGGGGGGAAAAAAAGCCATTAATGTGAATGATGCTCTCAGCACTGTGTTGGCCTATTGACCAGTGCTGAGTTTAGCAATGCCACCTGTTCCGCCCGATTTAATTACGACAGGAAAACAACCAACAAAGACACACAGCTAAAAGCAAACACAAAACTAAGAAAAGCAAAGCCTATAGTCATGGGTCAAAATAGAATAAGGACCACTAGGCTGCTGCGACAGCCCAAGGCTCTTTCTGTGGCTGCATGTGGGTCAGAGTGGTGCTCAGAGCGATCTGTTGAAACAATAAACACACAGACATCCCCTCAAATTGATATTTCCTACGTAACGTAGCTGTGCCATCATCAACGATGTAAGCTCAGTTTAAATCTTTTGCCCTAAATAATGTTAACCTTCTTTTTGCTCAGCCAGATTTCGGATTGTTTTGTTGTTGGTGTGCTTTATGCTTCTGTGTGGCTGCACTGTGCTTCCAGGACTAACTGAGTGACAACTAATTACAGCTCTCCGATCGCAGGAAGAAAAAGAAAGAAAGTAGAAAGTAACGAAAAAGCTGAAGAATTGGCAGCATGGCAAGTTCTGCTTCTCTCTGAATGACAACAAGCCCTTCCCCACTGTGCTCTTAAGATCTACAGATCATCTTACAGACAAAAGAAAATAAATTCCTTGCATATGCACTATCTTCTGGCAGAAGTGAATTGAAAACTGCCTATCAGAGCAGCTGGAGGAAGGGTGCTCACACAGTCCTCACCAGCAGCAGCCAAATGAGAGCACTGCACTTGAAGGAAAATGATGCATAGAGCAAAGAAAACGAACACAGAGAGCGGCATCGCCTCTCCTCTGGTTAAGGACGCACAGAGAGGGGCTCGCAAACACCGCATGCTTTACCTGGCTGGGCGTGCTGCCCTGTAGCAAAGCCACAGGCACTGAGTGAGTGAGAGCCATCCATCCACAGACATCCCTCACCAGCTGCTCCTTCCCTATGGCAGAGCTGGTGTGAGGAGAGCGAGGCCGCCTGGTGCTGCCCACTGGACAGCTGTGGGGAGCCAAGGTGCGCTCTGAGCCACCCCGTCCTGCTGCTTACTGCACAGAGCCGTGCCACTCTCATCTCCCTCACTCCATTTTTTTCCTTTTTTCCCTTTTTTTTTAATGTTTTGACACAAACCCTGAAAAGGAAAGATGCAAGCGAAACCCTTTTCGATAACACAAAATGCGTTTTTGCAATGAAAGCACCGAGGAGCTCAGGTCAGCAGAACACAAGATTACGCTGCTCCTGTGCTCCACTACTCAGTGCCTCCAGCAAGAAGCTGCAGGAGGGGAGAACGGGAAAGCATCCCCGCACGTTATTTAGCAACTCGTGCTCTGATGCACCGCATCGCTTGCGGGTCTGTGGAGGCAGACTCATTTATTTAGTTAGTTAACATCCCTGTGGTTCTGGCCTCCTTCCCCTCCGGCTCCGTTCCTTCAAAACAACACGGAATATTCAAGAGAAAGCTGCAACATGTGGCAGAGTTTATTCCTTCCCAAAAAAAGGCATAAATATCAGCCTATAAAAAGGCTCCAAATCCTTCCCTTCCAAACGTTCCCCTCCACTCCCCACAAAGAATTGGTTGCTTGCTGCTCCCCATCCGTCAGCCCTAATTGAATATTGCTGGTTTTAAAGGTGC
This sequence comes from Pavo muticus, assembly GCA_016647715.1. Lineage (NCBI taxonomy): Eukaryota > Metazoa > Chordata > Aves > Galliformes > Phasianidae > Pavo > Pavo muticus. The sequence continues at coordinate 948,771 of JACDJE010000293.1, read as the reverse complement.
AGACTGGGTGTGTGTGCACGTATGCACGGCAAAGGCAGATAGCTGAGTGTCATCTGAAGGAATTTCTCTCTCGATAATATTTCCTCTATTGCTTTTCGTGGTTACAGGAGATCCATTCAAGGGCCCTGACCTTAGAAATAATGTTTGATACAACGTGGTAGAATGCAATATAAAGCTGAGTACGAGGAAGTAGTAACACGCAGCTCTGAAACACTGCATTTCCACTTGTTTCCAGCTCGGGGCCAGGTAAGGAGCACTGGGAATCCCCAAGACAGCAGCGGTCTGTTCTGTTGCCCTTCAGTATGTCAACTTCATCCCTTGTGCAGGACAAGGGAATTCCCATAGGAGAGCAGGAATTCTCAGTTCAGAAAAGCCACGTCTCACAAAATGCTACTAAAAACCAAGTAAACGCTTATGCTGTATCCCTTGTGTTTAGTAATATTTTCATTGTTTCATGGCAGAAAAACCAGCAACCCCCTCCTTCTGCTACTAACAGCACATATAAGCACATGTATTTACACACACATATATGTTTTTTCCCTTTATCAAGGCACAAAACCAATCTATAGGTTGTACTGCAGCTGTGGACCTGTAGCCAGCCAAAAATATCCCTTTTAAACCCGAACAGTTCCTCCTTTTATCATTTAAACAAAAAGCAAAGGAAAGCCTTCAGCTTTACTCCACAGGTGGTTAGAACCCCTGTGACCTGCAGTTTCAGCTGCATCATGGAGAAATTTGGGCAGAATATATATAGCAAAAATGCAGACACACAGATCCCATCTCTTACCATGTCCCCGGGCTTGACAGAAACAGCCACCACCGCTCCAGGCATGGGCGACCGCAGGATGCTGGAGGTGTCCTCTGCTGCTTTCTCTGGCATGTACTTGCTCAGCTCTGCTGCAGCCTTCGTCAGTACTTGCAGTTTGTACTAAAGGACAGAAAGAGTAAGGGTTTAGCACATTGTACCTCCATGAATTCCAGTGAACGAGCCGCAGCGTTTGGCGGCATGTTTCTGTAGGATACATCTGTTATCTATTCTTCGCTGGAGTGCCCAAAAATCGCTGCTTGAAATCCTTGTTTGGTTTCATTTTCAGGATGTAGAAAGAGAAATATGTGACCCTAAACAGCAGCAAAGAGCACAGAAAAGGAAATAATCAAATACAGTAAAGAAATGTCGGGTTCATTTTCCAGAGTGGGAGCGCAGAGGGGAGACACCAATGCACCAAACACAAACATCCTCGTGCCCACTGCACTGTAACGTCAGTGGATAAGGAGCACTGTGGCATTTATTTCCAACACTGTGTCCAATTAGAAACTGACTCTTAGGGACAGACAGACAGGTTTTTAGTGATCATTTTTAAATAAACATGATGAATCTTAAATACTGCTTTTACTTTTTAAGTAAGTGTTTCTTCTGATCATGTATCTAAGCTTTGCAGTGAGTAACTTGTTTAGCTTTTCCGATTGGAATGTAATAACCAATTTCCCTTCCAGTTTCCATGCACAAGTAGAGGGACAGAATACTTTGGTTTGCATGGAATCTATTTTATCTGTAATAAAAACCATTTGGCAGTCGTTGTTCACCTTAAGAAATAAAAGAGCGTTTCCTCTATCATGCCTATCACAAAAATGGAAAATAGCACCGATCCCCAAGTGCCCAAGAGCACCCTCCAAACGAAACCCTTCGGAAAACACACAGGTGTGTGCGCTCGTCGAGCTCCAGGCTTTCAGTTCTTAAAAACTTCAATGCCTTTAGCAATTCCCCACATGCAGCTCTTCGGGCACATCCCGGAGCCCGTGCAGATGAACGCGGAGATCGGCAGATGGCAGCAGGTCTCTGCGCTACGCCGCGCCTCGCCGAGCGAAGCCGGTACCGCGCTTCTCCCTAATTTAAACAAAGGTTTTAATCAGCAGCGTCGGGTGAGGCGCATTTACAATTCAAATGCGCATTTTGCTGATGTAAAGTTCAACACCTTGCTTCGAACAGTATGTTTTCTTCCGAAACAATTAGCTATTGTTTTATTAGCAATAAAACGTCTTTACTTCTCGTTTTTGCGCCGACAGAAAAAATCCGATTCCCTTATGGCGAAGGTAAAGGGGCCTCTGCCTACGGAAGCAGAACAGCGCATTTGGAAATGCCCGCAGAAGGCGATCAGTTCGGCAGTGACATCCCTAAAAAGCAGCTTCCAAAGCCCAACCAAAACAGGGTCACGGGGGACCATCATCCCCCAAACGGCATTGGGGCACGCAGATGATGTGCAGAGAATGGGGCGGCTGCTGGATGAGAAAGGCTTCTATTTCTGATGGAAAGCAAGAAGGCGGTCAAACAAACCACCCCAGGAAATGTAATGAATACTACAAGGATGTTTCCTGCAGCAGAGAAGGTGCCAGGACCCCTTCCCAAACCCACGCCCTGGTTACCACGGCTAGGACACCGTACTGGCAGCACCATTTTGTATGCAGAAAGCTGCTCCAACCCACAGCCTCCTGCAGGCATCGCCGTGCCACTGAGGTCTGTGGCACTCGTGTTCCCAGAAGCAAACCACGCTCAGCTCTCCCCGCACGTGTAACAATGCTCGGTGGGCTTCCTGTGGTTTCCTTCCCTAAAAGTGCAGCGTGTGTGCCATGTGTGTGCACGTGTGTGCGTGTGTGCACATCCACACAGATGCTGTGCAAGAGGGGAGGCTGCCCAGTGGAGATCTGATGACAGAAGTTGCAAATAGAATTGCAGTGGCGTGACAAGTCAAATAATAACATCTTATGCGCGTTTCTTCACTCCTGAGTGTCTGTTTTGCAATCACGACACAGAAGTGTCTGCCAGCTTCTGAAGGATACGATCCTTAAGTGAAATTGCCGTGCAAATAAAAGCTTTTTACTCCTATTAAAATTCGTCTGAGTCATAAGTGGCACGGAAAAAAAGCTCGCCGAGCGTATTCTGCTGTCAATCTAATAAACATTCTGTGCAGAGGGACTATTTATCAAAGATAAATTGTACTTAAAAGTCCTTCATTAAATCTATGGGGGGGGATATAATTGCACCAAATTGCACAGTTTCAGTATCCATGGTTGGTGCCTTCTTTGTGCTCGGAGTTTGAAAATACAACAAAAAAAGAAAAAGGAAGCAAACAGAAATAAGTAAGTCAGATTTGTGGGCTGTGTCGCTGCCTCACGCAGGAGACAATTCCGATACGATTTCAAAGGGTTGTGCGTAGATGCCATTTCGTTTTTCAGCCACTAACAGAGATAGACATCACCGCTTCTGGGCTGCCCGATTTCAAAATGTGAGCTCCAAGTGAGAGCTGAACCTTCTGCCTTCAGCTGGACGATTGCATTTCGCACTGACCCCCCCCTGCACTCACAGCCCACAGCAGCAGGGGGAAAGATGCGTCCCTTGGTGCGCTGCACTGCAAAGCCCAGCTCTACGCAGCAAGTTGAAACCTCCCAACCAAACATTGTTTTCACTATCTTTATAATTTTCATATCTCTTGGATTCCTTTCTCTGCAGGGCTCCTGCTTTGCTTGGAGGGAGATGTGAGAGCCCGTACACTCAAAGCTTTAAAACGCAGCTCTTTGTTATTGATGAGCTGTTCTTTTTCTTTTTGTATTTGTTTATTGTTCTTCGGTCTGTTTGGGGGATAAGCAAGTTACTGTAATCAGAAAGTAAAAAATAACAACAGTAAATTTCTCGGGGAAGGGCCCTTTTTGGCACACTCAGTTCACAAGTGACCTTTCCTAATATAAAATGGCAAAGCAGCAAAGAAAGGTTCCTTCTCCAGGACTGCTTTTGATGTACTCCTGCTGCCGGCGGCCCCAGTAGCCACCGCACAGCAGCCCTTTGTGAGACTGTTCCCCACCTCTCAGGGCACCGCTCACCTCCCCAGGGGCTGCTGTGGCTGTGGGAGAACACGGTGCCCTGGGGAAGCCACAGCAATGCCACCACCATTGAGAATATCCCCATTTTTTTCCATTGCATGAATAACGCTGCTGTTATACGTGCCATATTGATCTCCCACATCAGTAGGTGAGAAGCAGACCAGCTGCCATTGAAGAGGTGGCCAGGGCGCACCTGAACCTCATTTTTACTTAAAAATTAGTTCTGTTGCTTGTACAGATGCAGTCCCCTTGCTGGGTACAACAGCACATTGCATGCCTTCAGTGAAATGCTCCACACTGTGCTCTGCTACAACTCACGTTAGTTTATTAAATATGATCTTCCCCGTACACCTGAAACCCATGTCCCCAGAAGCTGTAAATGTTCAAACTCCATTGGAGATTTTATAGAGCAATCTAATGTATCAATGGCCATGTGTTATTACGACACTGTTTGGACTGCCGACCAGATGTGGATTTTCAGTGTGCTTTCCCTAATGCTCAACCATGTTTTCCAAATGTCTGTCATTCTTGTGGTCAGAGGGGTGAAAATCCTATGCAGCTCACATTTCAGCACAGAAACTGCTGTGCATCTTAATTATTTTCAGAAATCTTACAGTGTCATTTTTTGGAACCGATGACATTCATTAACTGTGGCCACACAATTTCCATTTATCACTCCTGATCGGTATCCTATCTCAAGTCACTCAACTGTTATCACCTTGAGTTTGACCACTGCAGACCCATGAGGAATACGTTATGCAGTATTCATTCATGGAGATAATAAGAAGCAGTGTTCCAGAGCTGAATACAATGAGCACACTGCCTTTTTTTAATTAACTGTTCTACATTTTGACACAGGGACCAGCTATAGCCTGGCTTACATTTCCACCAGGGCATTACGAGCTGGACTTGATGATCCTTATGGGTTCCTTCCAACGTGGGGTATTCTGTGATTCCATGATCTGAACAGGAGAGTGGTGTAGTTATGCCATATTGCACAGGGTGCCGGGCACCACCTTATTTCAGAGGCTAGGATTCCCTGCTCAGAAAGGATCCATCCATGGTGCATTCCGCAGATCACCGATTTCTGCAGATCACAGATTTCTGCAGGCTGCACATTCTACAGCTGATATCAGCAGGGTGGTGGTGAGAGCTGATGCCAGCATCTGCGTGGGATAATGGCACCAAAAGAAGGAAGGGAAGAAAGGAGGAAGGAAAGAAGGGAAGAATGAAAGAAGAAGGAAAGAAAGAAGGAAGAAGGAAGGAAAGAAGGAATGAAAGAAGGAAGAAGGAAGGAAAGAAGAATGAAGGGAGAAGCGAAGAAAGAAGGAAGGAAAGAAGGATAGAACAAAGAAGAGAACGATGAGAAGAATGAAGGAAAGAAAGAAGGAGAAAATGATGGAAAGAACGAAGGAAGGAAAGAAGAGAAGAAGAAAGGAATGAAAGAAGGAAGGAAGGAATGAAAGAAGAAAGGAAGGAAAGGAGAAAGGAAGGAAGGAAAGGAGGAAGGAAGGAAAGGAGGAAGGAAAAAGGGAAGAGCGAAGGAAGGAAAAAAGGGAAGGAGGAAGGCCGGCCGGGAGCAGCTCGCCCGCACATGCCTTTGACAACTCCATCAGCACAGTCTCAAGGCGGCTGTCAATCAGGATGCATCATTTACTACAACAGCACACGGCGGATTCTCCCGACGAGCCGCCTGACAGCCGCAGTACAGCTCTATCCCCCCGACCGGCTGTTTACCACGCCGCGGCAATTAGCGGCGATGCAACAGGCGGCGGTGCCGCCCGGCCCCACCGGGCCGCGCTCGGCTCCATCTCGCTTCACGGAGCGGCGCTGCCCGACAAAGGCGCTGTGTTCCGCGGGCCCCGCGCTCAGACAGCACTTCATTTGCAGCTATCTGTAATTAGATTAATGGTGCAGCGCCGCACAAAGCGGGCCCACTTCACATCAGATAGCATATGAATTAGGACAAACACTTATTTCAATTCCAGGCAGAGAAAGCGGTGACGGGGGTATTTAGCATACCCTTTATGGTGGAATGAGATGTTAATTGTGTACCATTACCTCTAAACTGCTTGCTTGTTGTATAAATCACTGTGCTAATTGATGCAGAGATAGAAACGTAGCCACAGGCAAGAAAGCGACGGAATGCGAGCTGAAGATGGCGGATAAAGGATTATCGGGGAAAACCATATGGAGATGGGCTCCTTTGAAAGCTGCCCACGAGCGGTGCTTCTGCGGACCGCGGGGAAAGGCCCGCGCTGGTGGGCAGGGAAAATGAGCGCACTGACATCGGGGCCTAAAGAGAGACCCTTAGGGAGGGGTCCGAGGCAAACAGAAAACTGCATTATGTCCTCGACAAGCAAATCCCCGGAAAATCCCCTCCACAAGCAACAGGGGAGAACTCCTCAGCAGCAACAAGTAATCGTGTCTGCAACACAACCAGCGAAGTATGGGACCAAATCATGGATTCACAGAATCATTAAGGCTGGAAAAGGCCACTAAGATCATCTAGTCCAATCATCAACAAATGGCGTAGATGGGCTTGTAGCTGTTTGCCATTGCAAAAAAGAAGTTTTATAGCCATTCAAAACTACATTTTTTCCATGTAGACGTTGTCATCTTAAACAGTGATGCTACGCTGACCAACTCTTCTGCGCACACTCGCTACCATACACGGGTTGCAGCTTCCTGCTCCAGCCAGATGCGATGGATTGCACCACAACACCTATAGGACCCTTCCTCCAATCAGCTCTGGTTGAAGTCTATCAATTGAGTCAATGCCTGGGGGCAAAAAGGCACAGCAGACATACAGCATTCCTACCTTGTTGGGTTTTTTTTTGGCAAAGGTGGACAAGAATGGCATTACATACGGAAGAAGAGCTTCAGTGACATCCTGAGCATCCCACTCAAGGAGGACAAGCCGATTCAGCAACACAGTCCACCAGTGAGCCACGCTCCTTCCTCTACAGATACAGCAAATCTGTTTGGCGGACATGCCATTAGATCCCACAACACTACATTCTATGGCATTCTGCAACATCACCGCACTATCAGCCATCTCATGCTTCCCATCTGCCCCCAAGATTACTACATAAACCTTTTTCTTAAGCTTCTTGTTCAGAAAACTTCACTGAACTTAAGACTTATTGATCACTACTAGCTTCCTATTTTGATCGCTAATAAAAAGCCAAGACAAAACGATAGTAACTAAAATGCTATCTGACATTCCGTTCTAAGAAAATCCATGACCCTTCACAATGTGGTAGTTTAGGGTGAATGGCAGCTTTCAGCAATGAGCTCTAAGATCTTAGCACAGTGAAATAAACTTTCCAAAAATAAAAGGTATCTTCCCTTGACCGTTCAATCTCTACTATTCTTCAGCATTTGATATTGCCTTAGCTTAGAAGAGCAAAGACACTGCATTATACATCCCAGATATCTCACCGTCCCAAGTTTAATTGAAGAGACCGATGTATTGAATTTCCTGACCTTATTTCATAATTTATTTGGACAGCCAGTTGTTGCTGGGGGGTAGCAGTGGACTTCATAGTGGTGTTTTTGTGTTTATTGACCTTGGTTCCCAAAGAAATGCACGTATCTAATGTATATGTATGTGTATCCATGTAAATAAGGGTGGGCTTGGGGGTGGACAGTTACCAGCTACAAACAAAGCAGCGCTAATGTACAAATTACTGCTTCCTGCAAAAGCCAGTGAACAGCAGAAGAGAATCATTTATTGGTTGACAAAGTGCTTCAATTAATTTGAGAGGAACCTTTAAATTATTTCCAACACAATAAACCTAACAGGAGCAAACAGAGCGACGTTAAAGACAGCATTCACTGTTCTGAAGAGATGCTTAGAGTTCGGCGGTTCAGATTTTGGTCACCAGACATAAAGCCTGCTGATTATCCTCCTGTATCACTGAAGCTTACAACTTTATGGAAACATCAGCTATATTTGGCCAACCAAAGGGACTTCTGAAATAGAAACAAATGGCAGCAGAAAAAAAAAAAAAAAGGAAAAAAAAAAAGCTGTGTTGACTACTCTGAAATAACACCTCCCAAGTGTGCGGCTAGTTGACATAAATGGAAACGCGCTGAGGAAAAGAGCTGTGAAGCTGTGTAACAGTCCTGTTCCTAATCATTAATCACTTTTTTTTTTAGACCATTTAAACTAGCCCATTAGAGCCTGCAGCAAAATGCCAACACTCCCATCACTTGCATGTCAGCAGCGCTGGTGTTAACAGGAGAAAATATATGGTTCCTATGGCTGTGCCCCAGTTCTACAGCATTTGCTACCTTTAATTGAAAAAGGCAGTTAAACGCAAGGTAAATCATTCAGCTAGCTAAGCTGTTTAATAACACATAATTGATAATGTCAATATGTTACAGTGACATAATGCATCACTTTCATCACTCTTATGCTTCAAATACGGTCAACTCATACTTAAAACGTTCACTTTATATCTGCTATTTAATGAAAAACCCAGTGAGAACTGCCTTGAGCACCATGTGTGGAACATACGCACGACACACACCGCTACCCTGGCTGATCTGCTGTTGGGCTGGAAACAGGCTCCTGACACAACACTTAAAACTCCGTGCAAATGGTTTAGTTATATCATTAGCTGCTTGGGGGTTACACATTCAAACCCGCTAAATATGCAATATGCTCTGGAGTAGGAAAAAAATGTTTCCGATCAACTGTGTACAGACTGTGGTTAAACATGACATTATACAGAGCAGTAGATTTTAATGCACATTAATTAACAACTCTTGATTTGATTTTTGCAAGTATTTTAAATAGGCCTGTTTATTCTGTAACCAAGAAATGTAGCCACAGTCAAGTACCATTCAATGCTCACTGAGAAGTAGAGAGCAGCAGTTGGTTACAAAATGGGACTTTTTTTCCCCAAACTATCCACACAATTCCCACCCCCACTTCTCACCCCCGACCTGGAGTTTGCTGTACAGGGAGGAAAGCTACACAGACATCCAGCTAATGATGGTTGCAATGAACTGCAGTGGCCACAGGCAACTACAAAGTTGCCTGTATATTGCTTAATTAATTAGAGTAAAACAATTTTACAACAATAAACTGTATTAACAATGAACTGCACAAGGCTCACAAAGGCAACCTGGAGAGCTCCGTTTAACTAAGCCTGGTGTGTTTAAGGGTTGGTTTAACCAGAGGCCTCAGTGACTAAGGCAAACTTAGAGAAAGGGAAAAAACAATAAGGATGCTCAATACCATAATATCAGCTAAATAGCAATGCAACACCTGCAGGATGTTTACTATTTGTCAAATTTCAGGTTGGATATTAGGAAAAATAGAGTGGTTGGGCACTGGCACGGGCTACCCAGGGAGGTGGTGGAGTCACCGTATCTGGAGGTGTTCAAGTGTGTCCATGTAGCAGTGAGGGACATGGTTAGTGGGCATGGTGGGGATGCGTTGATGGTTGGATTAGATGATCTTAGTGGTCTTTTTCAACCTTAATGGTTCTGTGATTCTGTATAAATTCAGAAGTTATTCAGTATGTTCCGCGAGGAAGTACTTCTGACTCAGGGTACAACACGTCCCTTTCCAGAAAAAGAAATAATATAATAACAGTATAATTGGTCAAATGTGAAGCAAGTGCTGCTTAATTCCCAGATGCCATGGCCATGGAATAATACGTTTGATTCCTCATCTCTTCCAGCTTAGCTCCACTTTTGGCATTTGCTTAAGTAAGTGGAAGAAAAAGCAGAGCGCAGAATCCTTCACTGCCAGAGTACCTATGGTAAAGAACATTTAGATAGTTCTCATATTGCATGGGCTGTGAAGATGGTTTTAGTCTGTACACTTTATAGGGAGAAATTACAGAGCAAACTGCATTCTTTCACAGTTTACAAAGTTTTCTCGTGGTTGGGCAAGCCCTGGTTAGAGCTTGGTCTGTTCATTTGCCTTGGAGCACTTCCAAACACTACTTGGTAAGCCACAGCATCTTTCTGTTTTGCTTTGTACAGCAGGTAGCACGACAACATCTACAACTGAAGAAAAATATGTGCAGGAAGCCAAGGCTTTTTTATAGCAATTTGGTGCAGTCTACAAAGTCTTCTAGATTGCAGTATGGATTTAGGTAAACTAACAAATGAAAGCCCAAGAACCTAGGTAAGCCCAGATGCATTTTCAGGCTTTTGCAAACTCTGAATTTGAAACAGGAGTCTTTTGCCAGTTGTGAAGGGAAGCTGTAAGGAAGAAATGACTATGTTTATGAGAACTCAACCCAACAAAGATGCTGCAGCTTTACATAAGCCGTGTGCTAATCTCTTCTGCACCTCTTCCTGCCAGACAAACTGCATTCACATCACCGCAGTTAAACAGCCCAGCGATTGATTTAGGAGTTTTAGTAGCATTACTGCTCACGTCGGAGACAGACAGACTTTAAACCCTGGATGTGCTTTTGTCCTAGACTTGTTTTTGTAAATAGTCCCACTGACTTCACGGTCTCACCCAAGATACTTCACTGAGAACCTTCAGCTCAGTCAGAACTGAGTTGCTACACAGCCTATGAACGTGGACATATTTGCTCATATGCACACATTTCGAATGTAGTTAAAAAATAAAACCCTCATCCTTGCCATCTTCTGTAGAATGGGGCTGCTGACAAAGTTCTAAATACTGCAGGCAAAATATGGTCTACTTTTTCTTTTTAGGATGCTTATTTTATATTTCTGAGGCAAAATAAATAACTAAGAAGGCTGATAATGAAAATCCTAATCTATCCATGTTTATAATATGTAATAAAATGATTTTAAATGTTTCTTAATTATTCTGCTTACTAATGACCATGAAAGCCTCAGTGATGATGCCCCTACAGCATCCTACCTGCTTCCTTTCATTGCATTTCCAGGAATCATTGGATGGCATTAGGATATATATTGTCTAAGCTCTGTAGTTCAAAAATGTCATCCCATTTCTGATGATTATCAGCACTACTCACGCAGGAACTAAAATGCTCTTTTTATGTTACACACTAGTGCCTTTACAATTCAGGCCTTATATGACAATCATTGTTAATATCTTCAATCTAGATCCAATAAAAGACTTACTTACATACCTAAAGCAGGTCTCTTGGCAGAAGTGAAGCACCTAAATCCAAAATGGCAATGCAAACCCCTGATAATCTGCCACTGAACACTAAAGTTACGCACTAACCTCCTTTCTAGATCAAAATACAACAGGACAGAGTTCTGTTGCTGCACCTCCTCAGGACCACACAATATATCCAATTCCTTCTCTAAGCCCAGGTGTGACACTGAAATCAGGAAAGCAGGGACAATTTCTGCTCCAGGGACTATTTCTACAGTCTCTGCTAAACAGACAGTGCGCTTCATATATAAAGAGAGGAGAGGAGAGGAGAGGAGAGGAGAGGAGAGGAGAGGAGAGGAGAGGA